>JACDJE010000199.1:372874-493048 GCA_016647715.1 Pavo muticus
AGGGGGGGAGGAAGGGGGGGAGGAAGGGGGGGAGGAAGAGAGAAAGAAAGAAACATAGCTCTATTGTACTCAGGCAGCAGAATAATATTTAGACTACTCCCCAAGAAGACTGTGTCCCTGTTGGTCAGAGAAGGCATACAGAAAAGTCTTCATGGTTTCTCAGCTATTGGGTTAGTCAGGAGAGCTGAATTCACCTATTATTATGAATAATCTGTAGTGCTAAAGTGCACTGGACAACAACTTCTGCGACCCAACTCTATCCTTGTTAAGACTATCAGCATTAAGCTGTTATGAATCCAAGAAGATCACTTGGGGCTGTTTGCTTTTGAGCTGTTTAGAGATACCTTACATTACACTGCACAGCAAAACAGAGTGATCAGTTCTGGGTCAGTTCTGTATTACTTTGTTCTACTGCTACTCACAAATAAAACTCATCCTCTAAGTCAGGAACTGTCTGGCTCAGTGGCCAAATGAGACAAATTAAAGCATTTGTCATTACTCAGTCCTATTTAGATGGCCATTCTTGGGCAGGCTGGTTCTTCCCTGTAGCTTGTTGAGAACACAGGTATTCAATTTAGGAAGACAACTTTCCTATAAATCTAGAATTTAGGTATAATTAACAGGTCTCAGTCAAGCAGACTAAAGCCTACCTTGTGATCCAGCAGAAAGATGCTTTCTACAGGTCACTGGTCAGATTAAACCCAACTGTTTGATGGAGCTCCAGTATACACTCATTGTAGAGGGTTTTTAGAGAGACAATCAGGAACAGAAGGATCTGAGAAGAGACAGCACTTCCAGAATATAGAGCTCATTATTTTAAATAAAAATGTCCTGGATGCTAATTAGATTTCTTCTCGAATCATTTACAAATAACCTTCTTTTACCTGCCCTTCGGTGAAAGTTGCAAGCTCTTCAACACACTGTGGACTGATACCATCACAACTTGCTTTGTGATCTACAAATACCTGTGATCCTGTCTCATCAGATAATACGCCAATTTTATTATGTCTAACTCTGATGCTTAAAAGAGTTTCTACACCTCTCATGTTCCACTGTCTTTCATTGTTGCTTTTCTTACAGTAATGCAATATACAGAAATGGCAGACTTGGTCTGATTCTCATTTTCTGCACTGATGCCAGCATATCCTGAGCTCTTCACTGATAGCACTGTACAGTGGTCTGATGAATGATCTCTATCTTCAGTGAGCAGGGCAGCACCCATTAGTGCTGTTATTGAGTGTTATCACAGACTCTAGTGTGGTGTTTCACAGGGTCTTTTTGTTTGTTTGTTTTATGAATTTCCTGTTCACTGCTAATTTAAGTGGTAACATATGTTTGTAACCAAGGTATGGGCAAGTTTATCCAGAGGAGGTGGGGACTGAAGGCAGTTAGAACATGTGCAGGGCACAAATTGTAGTTGTTTTTCATAGTAATGAGAAAGGCAGATTTCTGTGATTCTAGCTAAAGGAGTCACAAAGTCAGGTTACATCAGAAGATTTCACAAAATGTGTGTGTAACACTGTATCACATCTGAAGGGAGCTCCATTGACTGACCAGAGAGTGCCTGCTTCTCCTTACTTAAACAGCAGCATTTGTTGCCAAAAATCAAATCATGTGGCTGTTCTGCTGGCTTCTACCTCAGCCAAATAGGAACCAGTTACATTTGCTGTAAGTGGCACAGCAACAGCGAGCAGAAAAACAAGTAATTCCTTACAAGCCATCTGATTCTCCTGTTGCTTCCGCCAGTTCTTGCCATCCTGCTGCAAATTATATTTCTTGATAGATGCATTGACAAAAGCAGAAGACACAAGATCTTGATCTGATCCAGAAGCTCAGGCTTCTTAGTTCACTGATATTAATAACTGTCTGATTAAATTGTCCCCAGTGATCTCCAGTTAACAGTAATAGAGGAGACACAGCAAACCTAACTGTAGGGCATCATTCACCTGGGCCTCCGAAAGCCTTCGAAAGTGATGGGGTGATCAAAGATTTGTGCTCTCAAGTCCCCAGTGGAAGACTCTACAGAGGCTGACAGGAAGAGATGGAGTCAAAAAGTACACAGTGACGACCTCTGCCAGGAAAAGAATGCAAAGTGTGCTTTGTGCCACTTCCTGTGTGCAGTGCTAGGCCAAACTGGTCTTCAGGGCCAACTGCTAGTGCTAGTGATGTGAAAGGACCCTCAGGAGTGGTATGGCATCTGTGCTTGCACACACTACCTGTTTTCTTGCATACCTTTCAATATAGATGGCAGGAAAGGAAAGTGAGGAGGTCCAGCAGGGCTCCTCCCAGCACAACCTGCTGGAGGCTTCACAGTTTTCCTAGGCACCACATCAGCCATCCGGCAACATCATGGTTAAAACCTAAAAACACCCTACAGATTTCTTACCTCACTGCTGAGACTGTAGGCAAATGTGAGCACTAGACAACATATAACATGATTAGGGAATATGATTCACCAGGCAAGTTTCATGTTTCTGCAGCAACGTGGACAAAATGAAACCAGAGCAAGCCACCCCCACATTCACCCTCACTTTTGCCCTTGTGAAGAAAGCCGGATGTGTATCTCTCCCTGAGGTAGCAATGTAAAAGGGAAGGAATTTTTATCATTCAACAGGTTTCCTCTCTTCAGAATTTGGTTTCTGATTTTTTGTCTTTCCCTCGGTCTTTCCTAGCCCTGGAGGGGAGATTACCGTACAAGCTTATGGGTTTTATGCTGCATGTTTTAGGATAGACCAGCAAAGGTTATTAACTCTGCTGAAATCTAAGCAGCTCAACAGAAAAGAACAAAGCTCAGGATTCTCCTGGATGGGCATCTTTGGCTCTGTAGGGCTTCTCTGCTCCTGAGGTGGAATGAAATCCCTGCATCCCTGTCGGTGTGCTCTTCCATTTGCCTGGCTTCTTTCAGCTGCCCTCTGAAACTTGACAAGGTTTTACTGGCTGAAATGTAAACAGAAGGTCTTGCTGGGAGGGAAGAGCTGCCTTGGCATCTCCTCAGTGACCCCTTTGCATACCACCGTGCTCCTTCGGACGAAAGAGGTGCTGGGAGGTCTCCCCAAGGCCAGTCCCCATGGCTCTGGGACAGCAGCATCTTGTTTCTGCAGTCACCAACCCAAGCTCATCCCTATGGGAGGACTCGTACATCAGGCACACAGCTCCTGAAGTTGCTCAGGGTAACAGCAGACAAGTGGGGCAGCTGACATCAAACCCATCTGGGGGTTTTGTCTTTAATCATCTTGATCCACCAGGTCTGACAATCTGATCAGGCAATCATTTTCATTTACTTGTGCTAAAAGAATAAACAAGAGTCAAGCTTAATTTGGTGAGCCATCACTGGAGCTTGTTAAGCAGCTCATTTGGTACATGAAAGTTTCTCCAGCAGTGCTTTCTTTCCTAACGGGGGAAATACTCAAAGATGTTCACACTTAATTGATCTTCACTTCCAAACAGACAGCAGGACTGTGTTTTATCAGCTATCTTCTTTTTCTCTCTGGTATCTGTGTTCCTCATCACCAGGAGATGGGTGCAGTATTTTCCCAGTGCTGAATACCTCTGTAAAATCTGCTTTTCATCTCACATCTCTGCACAGGGATCTGGGGACCAGATCTTGAGCTTTGATTATTATTGCTTTATGCATGTTACTTGATCTCTGTATGCCTCTAGTCTAACTGTCTCTATAGCTAAATGGAAAAAACACACAGTTCTCATAAAGCACAGCTCCCCACTTGCTTTTCTAACTACATTCCTGCAGAAAAGCACAGCTGTGGGAGGAGATCAGCTTGAAAAGGCCGACATTTATCACGTTCACTTAAGAGGGAAGCTGTGAGCTGTGAGTAGCGGAGTGCTACAGCCTCTAGGATCAGGCAAGACAGGGATGAAAATCAAATACAAAGCCAGAATACAACACTTTCTGGTCAAAACATTTGGTGGTGTTTGTGAGTGCTGTGAAGTAGACCTGCTGATTTTAGTGATGAGGGTTCCATTGAACTCGATGAAAGTGAATACTAGATTACTGTGATGGTTCAGCACTGGTCAGTAGCCAAGCACCACCATGCAGCTCTCTCACTCTTTCTTCAGCAAGATGAGGAAGAAAGTATGCTCTGCAGCCAGAGGACTCTGTGTCTTCTCTCTCTACTGACTCCCGCAGCGACCATCACTCTCCTCCTACTTGTATCCCTAACCACTTTGGCTGGCAGAGAGGAAGGATGCAATGCAAATGTGACCAATTTCGCAAATGACACAGTTCATCAGTGTCTTGAAAAGGTAACAGTGGCCTGTGATGGCAACAACACCGAAGTAAAAACACAGTGTATTGTGAACAGCCTTAAAGATCACTTCACACTGTTGAGGCGGTTGCATGCTGATGTTATCTAAACTCCACCACACTACTCTCTCACTGTGTATCTTCGGCCTGGTACATCTTTTTCTCTATCTGTTGAAATGCTGATTTTCTTCATGTACATATTCTTAACTCACATGGCCTGTGTTTCACTGAAATGAATTAAAATGTCACAGCTTGAAAAACCACTCCTGCTGCTGGTAATGAAGTAAGTCCATTCAGAAGAAGCTTACAGTGTGTCACTGTTTTCTGCCCTATGCCTCTTACATTATATGTTCCTACTTCCTGCCCCAAAGCAAACCTGGAATGTTTTTCTGTGCTATTAAAACTTGCTATTTTCTACCCTAGAGGTGGCTCTCTGTGAGAACTGATGTGTAAACTGATGTTTGAATTGATTCTGCAGTATGTTCTCTACATAACTGGGGAGTTCTCACATTGTCTGTTCAAGATTTTACCTTTCTTCTCTTCCTGTAGTGTTTTGGCATTTTTCTTTCTTTCTTTATTTATTTTTTTTTTACATAATATGACTGGCTTTAGTCATACAAGGCTACTTCATTTTCACTCTACACTGAAGATTATGTGAGATTATTCAGATGGCTTTTTTCTCTCACTTTCTTTCTCCTGTGTCATGCACTTGACGTGACTGAAAGCAGAAGAGATTGAATTACTTTGCAATTATATAGCCTGTAGTGAGAAAAAAAAAAAAAAAGTATACAGAATCATAGAATCATTTGAGTTGGAAGGGAATCTTAAAGGACAACTAGTTCAACTCCCCTGCAATGAACAGAGACACCTACAGCTCAATCAGGATGCTCAGAGCTCCATCCAGCCTGACCTTGAATGTGGCACCTACCACCTCTCTGGGCAACCTGTTCCCATGTTTCACCACCCTCACTGTTCCTCTTGAGGGGTTTACTCCCTTATGTAACACTATTATGTACTGTAAGTATATAGACACTTCTGACTTTATTAACTTACTGTTGTGTTCAGCCAAATCGTATCCTCCTTTAGTGTCTGCAGAGGAGGCAAACAAATTGTAAGCTGCTTGGATTTCCAAGCATCTTTCCAAATGTACTGAATATTTCAGCTACCTTGTCATGTTGTTGCTGTTTGCCTTTCACTGGGCTCAGCAAAATATATCTGGTCCAGATTTACAGCAATTTAATATTAAAGCATCTCTGTGTCAACACTGTGATTTTCTGATGGTATAAATTATTTAAGCATCTGGGTGCAGGAATAAACTTCAGAGACTACTTGTCAGGCCTTTGGCATTAGCAAAACTATGACAAGAAAATCAGGGAGCTTTTGGGTACCTTGAAGAACGCAGTTTGCTGGGAAACCCAGATACACGCACTGTCCAAACTGCAGTGAGCAAAAACCCAGAAGGGTGAAGAGGTATGGGGTGTGGAAACAATGTGCGGTTTCTAGATTTGTGTACTAGTACTTGTAGATTGCTGAAGGAGAGAAGTCCAAGAAATTGTTAGGAGGGAAAACTGTTATGTGTGTTGCTATATGTGGTATCACTACATCCAGGCCCCGTGGCCCCGTGGTGACAGTGTTGCCAGAGCCTGTTGCTATGTTCTGTCACACCAGGGCTGTGCACAAAGCATGTTGGTCACCATCTGTATGGCAGGCAGGGCTAAAGGGATACAAGAGTCCCAGGATCCTGGAGAGATGATAGCACGCTCCCAAAGCACAGAAGCATTCAAGGCAAGTAAGGAGACACAGGAGAATCCAAAGAAGAGGATACAACTGGCAGCTGAGAGTGTTTCCAGCACTTCTTGGGGTGGTACAAGGTCTTCAGTTATTTAATATGCTGTCGGCTGCAGATGTTTGTGGAAGAGCAAGTCATCTCCTTCATCCCACTAAGGGTAAGTCCTCTCAACAGAACACAGCTGTTCTGGGGCAGATTTGGATTTAAATTGGCATGGAGCAGCTCAGGGCAGGTGTCAACCTCCTGCTGGTCTGACAGCATTTTTGCTTTTGCAGTGACTCCCTAACTGATTTTCAGCCAGTGAGGTCCCATGACAGCTGTTGTAAATGCCAAAATAGACCCAGGAGTAGATCTTCAACTGGGCTATAGGCAAATCTTCCCATGTTTTGAAACTGCTTTGTCTGGTAAGCCTTATGAAGAGAATTACAGGCATCTAAGCAAAAATTGTTACATGTCCTAAGAGTGAGACTCTGGTGGAAAATATTGAACATTCTGTTTTCTGTTTTATATTTTGAAATATGATCCCATTAGTTTACTGATTGAATGCCACATTAGATATTTAATTTCAATATTAAATTTTTAACTTAATCTAGACTAACTATGGAAGCTATTTAATTTCTATATTTAGTATCTATTTCTGGCCACATAACCCAGGAGTTGCAGATGTGATGTGCAGACTGAATTTCCATCTTGCTCTCTTACAACTGGACCACATTTCTGAATGATGCATGTAGTCAAAAAATAAATCAGTGCAATGGAGAGGGAATAGATTTTCCCTTTTATATTTAAAAAATAATGAAGCTAGATGAGATTTTAATAGAAGAGGCTGAGTACCAAGAGGCCTGGAAAAGGAATATGAAGGGAGGAACGTGCCCGCTCACTGCAGAGTTACAACAAAAGAGGAGGGAATACAAGTGAGAGATAATGTGCAATCAGACCAAAAAAGGGAAAGCCAGCAAACTGCAGAAAGAATATTTTTATGCTTTGAGGAGAAACATATCCATTTAAGTGCTGGCCAGTGAGTTACGGAAATCCCCCTGCAGTATGGCAGGCTTGCAGTCTTGAGCTATTTCATAGTAAGTCTATTTTAGTACATCCTTTTTAACTGCTAATTTCCTCAAGAGTGAGACTGGAAGGTACCTCAGTATTCTGGTGTTCAAACAACAAGCTCTACCTGTTCTCTGTAAGGAAGACAACTACTGGCTCAACAAGGGCAATCGCAGTAACATTGAGAAGTGCACTAAATGGCAAGGTTTCTGTTCTCAACTTTGTGATTTTAACTAAAACCTATTAAAGTCACTGAGCACCTCTGACCTCATTAGAAAAAGGAATGAAAGCTTCATCAGCCTCTCCTTGATCCCTGAGAAGATGATGGGATAACTGATCCTGGCAAACACTTCCAGGCATAAAAAAGACAAGAATGTGTTTCTGAGTAGTCAGTATAGATTCAGCAAGGGAGGTTCACGAGCTGAAAAACAGTAGGTTTCATCTGAACAGGTGGAAGCATTTAATTACCCTGGATCACCAAGCACAGGTTGCCCATAGAGGTTATGGAGTCTTCCATCCTGAAGCTGTTCAAAAGCTGTCTTATCTGGAGATGGTTTCCTGGCAAGGTGTTCTGAGTGTCCCAACTCAAGCTGGAGTTGGACCATACGGACCCTGAGGTCCCTGCCAACCTCAACCACTCTGTGATTCTCTGAGAATTCTGAGAACTGTGGTGTGATCTACCACAGTCATAATACTAAGATTCTTGGTGTCTCAATGCATTTATTTTCAAAACAAAGGAATTGTCCACTGTGCAGAAGAACTATGATGATTTCTTGGACACAGGTGAAGTGCTTGGAGGCTAGGAGAATAAAGCTGCTAATAATCATTTCTCTGCAGTTTTATTAGAGAGATCTATAGCTTTATTGCAGAGATTAAATGGGATCTCAGTGTGAGACAAAACAGCCAATTCTGACTCTTCTCAGTGTAAGTTCCTTCTGGGTCAAGTTTTAAGAGTGTCAAGCCGTGTTTGAGACTTTCTAAGAACGGGTATTCTGGCTGTCTGATGGGCATAGTCCTTCTGCATTATATATCATATAAATTTGCTTCATCTCATGAAGGACTGTCTTGATGGCCCTGACAGTCTTGTCCCATCTTGTATTCTTCTTTGTCCTCCCTAAGAAGAGGGGCCTTTGCACCCCTCCCTCCTAATGCTTTCATATTTCAGGTCAGTGTCCGGTATTGACGGGGATGATGTACCCCTGCTGGGACATACATCCATAAAGAGACGCCTAGATAGAATGAAATAAGGGACAGACACTTTTAGAAATCAGTATTTCAGTACTTTCTCATAGAATACAAGGAACTACAGATGAGCCACAGAGATCTGGGTATCAGGACCTGGGAACTACATACCTAAATCTGCATGGGGCCTCCGTGATTTATTTTTCTTCTTCTTCTTCTTCTTCTTCNTTATTTCTGATGTTAGAACTATTCTGGACTAAGTGCACTGGTTCAATACTTCAGACATTGAGAAAATGTGTGCTTGGAGACTCAGAAGCATCTAGAGGATTTATGATCAGAACATAAGGTCTTCTGGAAGTCAATAGGGCTTTTGTCCCTAAATCGTTCATGTAGCTTTTAACTCACTCCTGTAAACTGTAAATGGACAAGGTGGAAGAAAGGAGCTTCTTGGCAGTTGTGTTAGGAAGTAAGCAACTATGCCACTCAGAGAGAGAAGCTACATTGATCTTTTGCATGCAGAAACCTCTGAATACTTTGCAGCTGTGTTATTGCAGATTGCATATCAGAAATTCTTTCAGTGGTGACCCTCTGACCCTGTTAATTATTCAAGAAGTTACATGACTGACAAGGACCATATTTCTTTGATTGCTATTGCTTGTGGATTCCCCAAAGTCAGCCTCTCCTGAGACAGAAAACAAAAACTTTGCTGTATCTTCTTTGTGAGTACCTGTGCTATGATCATGCCAATGCACACTGCAAATAAGACTGTGAATAGTTGTTCCATGCTGTTTCAAGGAGAAAGTCAACTTCTGGGCTTAACATTCGTCTGCAGCACAGTTCCTGGCAATCTCAGATGTCTGACTAATTGCAGGTGAGACAGTCACACAGAACTGCTGGTGACTCGTGTCAGAATAGCCAGTGCAAAATTATTGTCTGATGTAATGAAGACAGAAATTTCCTGAACCAAACTATGTAAGTTTAAAGCTGCACATTGCTTTCATTTGATTTTTAGTTACCTTTTCCTCTCTGTTTGTTTCCCTAATTATTTTTACTAATCCAATTTCTCTTCATCAAACGTATGTCCAGAAGTGGTTCTTGAGCACAGACAGTAACTAGCGGTGCTTTCTGAGCCTGAATAAACCCATTGTGATCATGATGACCTGTGTAATTCAACTGAATAAGAACAAGCTGCATAATGAAGTAAGAAGACTTCAGATCCGTTTGAAATAGAGTTACTGCGCAACCACTACAGACCGTTTAACAGTCCTTCCTTTCTCAATTCTTAGAAACGTGCTATTTTCACTGTTTCACAAGAACTATTATTTACACACTGGGACAGGCTGACTTCTGTGGAGAATGATTCATCTTTTGAGGATATTAAAAAAAAACAACAGTTCTTAAACAGTAAAAAGGCAGAAGACAAGTTTCAAGTCTTTAGAGATCCTATGCCAGATTTCTAGTTAACGACAATTCTGTCTGTTTTGTAGTAAAAAAGCAGGAGTAAAACCTTGTACAAATCATGTGGCAGTAAATAAAATTCTCTAACAATTAGATCGGGGTAGGGGTTATACAGATAATTCATAACAAGGGCTGAAAGTGGGGGCTGAGGAAATTCTAAGTGTGGGGGAAGAAGAGATGATTGCCTGCTTTCTCTTACCACTCAAAACAATTAAGAGTTTCATCAACTTTATGTAATCTTTTTCTCTTCCTGAGGAATTCTTTCTTCTCATTTGTGGACTTCAGACTGAGATGGCAGAGTTTACTAACTACTTGCGGATTCTTCCTCTTGCATTATACAACATATCACGGGAATGTTTGAATCTATGAATTTGCCTAGAGTTTCTGATAACACTTTATAAAATGAGACTAAAATCAGCCTGCTTTATCTTGGATATTGCACAGAATTTCCTCTGGTACTCCTGACGAAAGGTTAAAGATGAAGACAAATCTGTTTAGAGAATTGATCTGTTGGAAGTTTGGATGACTTGCAGACATAAGAAGAGAAGACAAGAAATTTGGAAATAGGTCTTGGAGGAAAATGCAGAAGAAAATATACGAGGAGTTAGGAATGAACAAACCATTGCTGTATGGCTGACTGTATTATGTATGTTGTGCCACAGTGCATTGGAGAGATTTTCTGTTTAATTCCATTTGTGTAAGTCAAATCGAAACCAGAAAGAAAGCATACCTGGGATTTACACTTTCTTTAATGCTAAAATTTCTTAATACATTCTTCTTAATAATTTAAGTATTTTTTTCTAGTACTATATTTCCTACGAAGAAATAAGAATAATAAATGATAAGGGAAATAGGTAACTCCCATCTTAATTTGAAAGAAAGTTGAGACTAAGTTAGGTAGAAAATCTTTACTCAAGCAATTGTGAGTCACTGGAATGTGTTGCCCAAGAAGCTGTGAATGCCCCATCCCTGGAGGTGTTCAAGGCCACGTTGGATGGGCCATGGGCAGCCTGATCTATCCCAATGGCAAGGGGTTGGAACTGGGAAGATTTTAAGGTTCCGTTCAACCCAAGGCATTCTACAATTGCATGATTCTATGATTTAAAACATAATGAATTTTGTTTGTACAAACATTGTATTGAAGATGTATTTAGGACTGAAATGAATGCTATTTGTTAAGACCAAGGCCTAGTGGTTTACTCACAGCATGTACAATAAAGCATTAAGCTCTTTAAAAAAAGAATGATGCCTCATTGCTCAAACAAGACTGGTTGCTAGGAGCTTCTCAGAGTGGAATCTAGGTGCAACTAAACCCCATCTTAGTCCCAAACTTGGTCAGTGATTTGATAAGACATGCAGTCACATCCCAAAGCCAGTGTTTGCTCGTCAGAACCCTTTCAAGGACTTTCACTGAAACAGCTTCACAAACATCTGTCTGACAGAGGCCCCTGGGACGTTCACTGAAACAGGTTAGTGAAGTTGAAAACAGAAGGTTTACTGAGATGACAGATAAAAGATTAGGAATTACTGCTGATAAATTCACTAGTTGCATTAGCATTAAATATCTTAAAGATAGTTGGTAATTAATTAACAATTCAGGGACAGGGGGATGAGCCAGACCCACCAATTTACCTAGTCAATGAAGTGTCGCCATTCACTGAAGTGCTGGTAGAGTAGTCTGGATTCACTCTGTCAGTGAGGTGGGACCAAGACATGTATGCTGACAGGCATCTTAAACGGCTTGTTGTACTGTTAATTAAGGGATAGGAGGTGAAACCGATGTTTGATACAGAGGTGTGATTGCTCTTCTGGCTCTGGAATCATAGACTCATTAAGGTTGGAAAAGAACTCTAAGACCATCTAGCTCAACCATTAGCCCACCAGCACTATTCGCACTTAACTGTGACCCTCAGTGCCACATCCACATGTTTCTTGAACACCTCCAGGAACTTCCATCACCTCCCTGGGCAGCCTGTTCCAATACCTCACCATTCTTTCTGAGAATAAATTTTTCCTAATATCCAGACTAAAAACGACATTTGAAACAACACCTTCACTGAAACAGCAGCAAGCTGTAAGACCTCTGCTACAACTCAGGCACCACACAGGCACTACAGCCACCAGGCCTTAGGAAAGGGGCAAAACTGCATATGTCCAGTCTGTTCAGCCATATAAGCAAGTTGCTCAAATACCACCTTTGTTCAAGCCCAGAGCAAGATAACCACGCTGATTAAAATAACATTCTTGTTTTAATGACAATTCTCTGCTGATTAATAGTCATTCTGTATTTTCACAGAATTGCAGAATTCCAGCAGGGTTGGAAGGGACTTCTGGAGGTCATCTAGTCCAACCCCCCAATAAAGCAGATTCCCTACATCAGGCTACACATAGGAAAGCATTCAGATGGGTTTTGAATATCTCCAGAGGAGACTCCACAACCTTTCTGGACAGCCTGTTCCAGTGCTCTGTCACCCTCAAAGTAAAGACATTTTTCCTCACATTCAGGTGGAGCTTCCCATGTCTTAGTTCGTGACCCCGACCCCTTCTTCTGTTGCTGCGTATCACTGAAAAGAGTCTGGTCCCACCCACCTGACACCGATTCATTAGATATTTATAAGCATTGGTAAGATCCCCCAGTTTTCTCTTCTCCAGGTGAATCAATTTCTCCTCATGAGGGAGATTCTCCAGGCCCCAGTCATCTTCGTAGCCCTCAGCTGGACTCTCTCCAGTAGTTCCCTGTCTTTCTTGAACTGAAGAGTCCAGAACTGGACATAGGACTCCAGTGGCCTCACCATAGCAGTATAGAGGGGGAGGATCACCTCCCTTGACCTGCTGGCCACATTCTTATTAATGCACCCAGGGATCCCATTGTCCTTCTTGGACACAAGGGCACACTGCTGTCTCATGGCCAACCCGTTGTCCACTAGGACACCAGGTACTTCTTTGCTGAGCTCCCTTCCAGTGGGTCATCACCTAACCTGCACTGATGCGTGAGGTTACTCCTCCCCAGGTGTAGGACTCTACACTTGCTCCTGTTGAACTTCATGAGGTTCCTCTCTGCCCAATGCTCTTTTGACATAGCCAGGCCTGGTAATCTCCTATACCTGCACATGAGAATGCCCATTATCTTTTCTGAATACAGTGAAATAGATCTGCCTAATTATTTCAGATTTAGGTGATCTTCTTCCCGTGTTTTTTTTCCTGGAGAATCAGGTAGCTCATTTCAGATGTCCTCTCATGACATCTAATATTGCTGTACATTGTAGCAGCTTTATAGAAATACACAGAGGACATGCAGAAAGTACAAAAACAACAAACATTGCTCATTTCCAGAAGTTGGTATCTTTTTGGCGTAAGAAAATATCAAATTCTGTGGTCTTTGTAGGGATGAAATAATATAACTTAAAACGGCAGAGATGTTATTTCCATAAATTAAATTTAATGTATTTGTGTCTCCAGAAGTTGAAATCTCACTGAAAATCACAGAAGCTTCATTAGCATGTCTGACGGATGGCCTAACAACTCTTGAAATAATCATATTTATAAAAAATGATTCCACGAGCAGTGCAAATAGTGAAGACTGGTTTCCTGTGGATTTCTGTCCCTTCCTTCTCCAGTTCTCCTAATGTGCCCCCAGGGCAGTGTTAGATCCTTCCCATGTTCCTAGATCTTCTCACCTGCCACAGCACCTCCAATTCCTCTGAGGGCAACCTCAGCCACTTCCCATCCTCCATCACTTTGCAACTCCTCCATTATCTTCTCATGTCTATTTCTGATTTACCAATTTCTGATTTGAAAACCAGTGCATAAATAGGCAGTACTTATGTACATGAATGACTGGCCTCTGCTTTTTGGGAAAAAAAATTCTGCTAATTCTGGGACAAATGTGTAAGAACTTCATAGACCGGTGTCTGTGTTTTAAGCCTTGGATGGAGGCATAAGATTGAAATAGAGTTAGAAGAGGACATTAAAGGGAGGCAAAGGTAAACAGGCCTTAGCCCGTTCTCAGAAATGATGTGAGGCTTTAAAAAAAAACAAGGGAATTCAGGAGCATTGTCTTCTTGTGGGGAGTTATACAAAAAACTCAGAAAAATTTGCAAGAAGAAATGCTGATTAAGGGAGTCAGTTTCCTTTAATTTTACTGCAGTAAACCCAATAGACACTGCAGTAAATCCATAGATACTCTTGGGACATTAGAGGTCTGGTGAATATAATTTCAGGATGAAATTGTTATTCCTGAATATAAGTTCAGGATGACTGGAAACAAAATTGACTCAGGCAGTCTTTCATATATTGTCGTACAACATTTCTGCAGTAGGAGTATGTGCCAGCAAACCATTTTTGATATATGACTGTGTTCCTAGGTGTTGTCAGTATTTCTAGAACATGTCTAGAACATTCCCTGTCTCTGTTTTTAGTATCATCTCAGGCCTTTGCATCAATGACCAATTTCTGTGGCATCCAAGTTTCATTTTTAAGATGTTGTGGTTTAATCCAGCAGACTGCTCAGCGCCACACATTTATTTGCTCACACCCCTTCTCCCAGTGGGATGGCAGAGAGAACTGGGGAAAAAAAAAAAAGGTAGAATTTGTAGATTGAGATAAAAACTATTTTCTAAGACAGAAAAGTAAGAGAGAAATAACAATAATTATAATACATGTTTTTATAAAACAAGTGATGCACAACACAATTTCTCATCACCCACTGATTGATGCCCAGCTGGACCCTGAGCAGAGGCTGCTCAACCCCAGTCAATTCCCCTCAGTTTTACAGTGTTTTCATATGATGTGATGTGGTATTGGACATCCCTTTGGCCAGTTTACGTCAGCTGCCCTGGTTCTGTCCCCTTTGAGCTCATCATGCCCCCCAGCCCCTAACTGGAAGGACAGTATGAAAACTTAAATGTCCTTGGCTTTGTGCAGCACTGCTGAGCAACAACTAAAACATCGGTGTGTTATCAACATTGTTTTTTCTCTTAAAGCCAAAGAGCATCATATCAGACATGATGAAGAATATCAACTCTGTCCCCAGCTGAAACCAAGATATAAGATCAAATATTTCACTAAGATAAGATGGGTATCACAAGAAATAATGAGTTTTCAGAGACAGCAGCTCTTGGGTGGGTATACAGGATTTACAGAGAACAAGTTGCTAGGGATTAGCTGTGACTGGAGGAAAGAAAGTGCCCAGCAAAATATCTGAGCAATACTTCTTGCACCTTCCATTTCCTTGCTCTCAAAGACATTCTCAGTGTCACAGTGTTGTATGGTGATTCCAGGAGAGAGTCCCTGCTCATTAGCATCTATCTCATAATTGTAAACACATACTGTTTGAAGACAGTTATAAGAAAAATTCTTCTTTTTTTGAAACACATTAACACAAATTTTAAGATTTCATTTAGATTACAGATGTGGATGCACTCTGCACAGAAAGGCATGCTATAATTTTCTAAGAATTTTTGCTGTGTCATTAATCTATGGTTAAACTGACACCAAAGCCAGCATTCGTTGCCCTCCTCAAAGCCTCAGGTGCAGCTGCTGTGTGAAACCTTACCATTTGTGGAGGAGGACTTGAGAAGCCAAAGCACCACAGAACAGGAAGCAGGCATAAATATCCCTTTTTTGTTGTTTTATGTCACAATTTTTTATGCCATTCTTGTGAAGAGGAGGGTACAGACAAACTTTTTCTCTTGGATTGGCTGGTGGGCCATAGCGCTTTGGATTTTCTCACTCTGACATATTTGAATGCTGCCTAGTGGTTTCTGCAAGGTGACATTCCTAACTCCCCAGCCAGAACGATCAGTTAAGTTTCCTTGACACAGAATACGCTGTGGAGATCAGATCATTCCTGCTCCTTCGTTCAGCAGAGTACCCCTTTCCTGCAGACTAAATAAATGGCTGGCAATCTAATGGGAAACCATAAAAGCTATTAGGTTGCAAGCCAATATCTGATAACGGGAGTACCAATAGATTATTTATTGTCTGATGGTTTCAGACTACGTTTGTGGTAGCGTCTTGGCACTGATCTTAGCATGCAGTTGCAAAATACATTAGCAAAGTCCACATTGTTTAAACATCCATTAATGGCCAATGAAACATTTCATCAATTAATTTGAAAAAAGTATGACTTTGGAAAGAGTCTTGAACAAACGCGGTTCAGCGCCTTCCTAGAGGATGAGGTCCATGAAGCAAAGGGTGGGCAGGCTCCCAGCCGCTGGGAGTGAGAGCTTGGGACGTAACACTGCCTTCTGACAGTGCTTGCGCCACATCTCTGTGAGCTATGCTCAGCAGCGTGCTGACCTTTTCAGGTTTTCTGCCTCAGTGGAGAAAAATACATCTCTGTTCTGAGCAAAAAATCAGCTGAACTGGTCAGAAATGTTTATCAGGAAATTATTATCTCTTGTGAATTCCACTAACAACAGCATGAAGCAATAAAATATTTTTTTCTGGAAATCATTCTCCTAAAAGCCCTTTTTTTATCCACAAATATTTTCGGACTATCTTTTTAAAGTTATTCAAAACCTCCATCTCTATGACTGCTTTTAATTTATTTTCAGAAACCTAACTCTATCACCCCAGCCCAGAGATTTACACACTAGATCAATTTATCTCTGTCTGTTAATGTGGCATGGAGGCAAACATTTTTTATCTAACAGAATTAAACACGGCAAATTATTCCTTTTAAGATTTCATTACTACATTTTTATTTCAATATTTTAAACATTTTTTATCGTTATACCACCCAACAAACTAAATGTGATAGGCTGCTCCCCTGTGAAAACTGATAGATGTTTCAGTCCAGGCAGATACCACACTGCATTTGATTTTGACGTCTATTAGTGGCATTATAGCTGAATATTATATATTATGCGTCATCATGTTAGGATTCTTGCTGTCCCCTAGTGGCTAGTTCATTTTCTGAGTTCTGTGCATCCATTACAATTTCTGTCATCCTATCATGAATTATGAACTGGCTTGCAGTTTTATTTACACCATAAACCAAACACAACCTTAAAGAACTCCATCAAATATATTTTCCAGCATAAAAACTGACCACATGATAAAAGTCTTAAGAAATAATCAGCAATTGCATCTGCCTAGCTTTCACTACTAAGGAATATTCCAGGGACTGTGTGGTGCCCTTTCACAAAAGCTCAGAGTGGAAAGCAGTAACAATGAAATGTGTTTTTATTGAAATAGTTAGTGATGTTTTGACATTGTGCTGAATTTGCTTAACTTGCTGATACACTGAAATACACCAGACAGTGCTTTGAGAGGACAGGAGTGGCACTGAGCAACTGCTCAGACACAGCTCCTGCACCCAGAATCTGTTACCCACTGGTTTAGAAACATCTGCACCAGCGCAGCTGAACAGATGGCAGCATTGCCCAACATGCAGACGTAGGCTGCGATAATGTCATGAGATGAGATTAGAAGGAGCTTTCTGAGTAAGCCTCATGTCACATTACTTGTCCCAAAAGATAGGACCAATCCTCCTACCACAGCAGTGAGAGCAAATTTCTGCCCAACTTCAGCATAAGCGGACTAAAACTGGGGATAATATGTGAAATCTGGAAAGTGGCTGCAGAGCAGAAACAGCTATTGAAATGTAGTTAATGCACTAAAACTCATTTAAAACGTTTATGTAGAATGATGCAGTCTTGCTATAAGACTTTGTGGAGTGAATACAGAAGAACCATAGGGTAGCCCTCCTGTCTTCTCCATCAGTTAACTGTAAACATAAGGAATAGTCCAGCAGTGAAATTTTCTTTTGTTACCTCTACGTTGCACAAGTTTGCTTTGAAGCTCCTCAGACAAGTGGTAGGACTCTGTCCTCTGTTCTGTTCCTCATAACATACATCATGCTCTGCTAAACTCACTCCAGACGGGAACGTTACAGGACTTAAAATGGGCTGTGTTGCTGAATGGACATGAGAACGTGCTAGGGCAGCTTTTCCTGTTAAGCGTATGGAGTAGAGTGTGGAGCCAGCAGTAAGGGTCTCTCTCCCAATGCTGGAAATAGTCAATGTTGCCAACATTCAGCATTTCAAAGCAAGACTGACAATATGTAGTGTTCTTCATGAAATTCTCACTTCCTGGCATCACATTGCACTTTACTGTTGTTCATTACAGGTGAGCACTGCAATCTATGCCCAAGGGATAGGGGAACTCAGGGGCAGTGGATGGCCCAATGTTGGTGAGAGCTAACTGTGCCAAGGGAGATTCACTGGGCTTTTGAGTTCCTTGGGAGTGCACCTCCTAACCATGAAAGGGACTCAGATCTGGACTCACACTGGATCCACATGGCTCACGGTGGTTATACATCAGACATGTTCGCCTGTGTTCAAAATTTGGAACACAGGGAGGAGAATCTGATTATTTTCCTTCAGCTGCTTTGAATAGATTAACCTGCGCATTGGAGAATGACTGTGAGGAGACAGAGCGGAAAAAGAGTTTTTGGGTAGGAGGAGACTACACTTGGGGAGGAATGACCTCACACATCAGTACAGGTTACGCGATGACCTACCGGAGAGGAGCTCTGCAGAGAAGGACCTGGGTGTCTTGGTGGACAACAAGTAGGCCATGAGACAGCAGTGTGCCCTTGTGGCCAAGAAGACCAGTGGTATCCTGGGGTGCATTAAAAAGAATGTGGCCAGCAGGTCAAGGGAGGCGATCCTTCCTCTCTACTCTGCCCTGGTGAGGCCACATTTAGACTACTGTGTCCAGTTCTGGGCTTCCCAATTCAAAAAAGACAGGGATCTGCTAGAAGGAGTCCAGCGGAGGACCACAAAGATGATTAAGAGCCTGGAGTATCTCCCATATGAGGAAACACTGAGTAACCTGGGGCTGTCAGCCTGGGGAAAAGAAGACTGAGAGGGGATCTGATAAATGTTTATAAATATCTAAAGGGAGGTGGGAGGCAAATGGATGAGGCCAGGCTCTTCCTGGTGGTGTGTAGCAATAGGACAAGGAGTATTGGCCTAAAACTTGAACACAGGAAGTTCCATAAAAACATGCGGAAGAACTTTTTACAGTGAGATTGATGGAGCTCTGGAACAGGCTGCCCAGAGAGGCTGTGGAGTCTCCCTCTGTGGAGATATTCAAGATCCGTCTGGACTCCTAAGTGTGCAACCTATTGTAGGGTACCTGCTTTAGCAAGGGGGGTGGACTTGATGATCTCTTGAGGCCCCTTCCAACCCCTGCAATTCTATTTTTCTGTGAAGCTGTGTGAAGAATCAGGCCAGCAGCACATAAGAACAAAGAGAGAAAATGGAACCTATTTGCTTGAGTCTGGAGTACATGGCATATGAGATGGGACTAAGAGATCTAGATTTCTCTATATTCAGGAAGAGCAGGCTAAGAGGACACCCTCTTCTTGTTTTCAGCTGCCTCAACCACACTGTGTAGAAGGTGGAGCTAAACTTGTCCTGGAGGTACATGGTGACAGGATGAGAGGTAACAGGTACTAGCTAGATTGGGAGTTTCTGATAAGATTAATGAAAAATTTTCACCAGGAAGGTGGTCAAGCACTGGAATAGACTGCCAAAATAGTGTGCAGCACTAATGGGAGCAAGCGCACCTGCACAAACTGGTCAGGACCCTCTGCTCTGTCAGTGTGGAAATACTGGTATGACATGGTGTCTGCCCAAATTATGGCTCCCACCCCTCCAGACTGGGCATACGTTACTAATTCCATGGAGAATAGTCTCCATGCTTGCAGATAATCAAAACTTAGCAAGGCTTTGTATGGCACTAACCCAACACATCTTAAACAGAAGTTAGACTAGATGATCCTCAGCAGTTTTTTCTGAAGTTAATTTTTCCATTTCTATTTATTTCTAGTATGTAGCTAGTAAATATTTCTGTGGCTGATTTTGAGTTTTATGTGTAGGAGATAATAAACAGGAAGCTGTCAGGATATAATATGATTAAACCTTAAAATACAGAAACTTTTGAAGGGCTCATCTGGGCCTGTTTTCATTCAAACACACAAATATTCAGATTACAGTTGTTAGGGCAGTTGGGATGATGGGAGAACAACTGGATTTTCTGAACTGAGATTTTTTTGTCTAGCTTGCAAATAGGTGTGTCATACACATGTTAAATTTTTTCATATGTAAATTTGAATTTCTCAGACAACACATTATTAGTGGAAAGCCTTAGCTAGAATTTTAAGAAGAATCTGAATTATATTAAAGTTCAATTGAAGTTGTATCGAAATATTTACAAAGCTTCTCTGAAAACAGGGACAGTTTTGCACAGAAGTTCTAACCTAAGTGATAGTACTGACTCTGGACTTCCTACATCAATGGAAGTCCTGTCTATTTTAATGAAAGTGCTATTTACTTATTAGAGCAATATATATATATCTATTGGTGAGAATTAGTAATGTATGCCCAGTCTGGAGGGGTGGGAGCCATAATTTGGGCAGACACCATGTCATACCAGTATTTCCACACTGACAGAGCAGAGGGTCCTGACCAGTTTGTGCAGGTGCGCTTGCTCCCATTAGTGCTGCACACTGCAATACCGGAGCTGTAGTGCTTGTATATGAACATGTTACGGATAATAGTTAATTCTGTTGTTATGTGGTTTTTGGGTGTTTTTTATTTGTGCAGGCTGGCTATAAACTGTTCCGTCTTCTAGCTACATCAACAATAGTGAACACGCTCATTTATTCTTTAATTTATCCGTAACAGCAAAGAAGAATAAAATAAAGAAAAAAAACACCAAAACCTTACCACATTTATCCACTGTTATGTTGTTGATACAGATCCAAACGTAGACCTTATTTTTTAAGCCAATGGAAGTACCGCATGGATGAGTTTAAGCATATTGAACAAATCACACAGAACTACCTCTATTTTATTTGCACATTCACACATGGTGTAAGGAGCAATAGAATGGAATAACAGATGCTTCTGTGCTCTTTTTTCAGTAAGTCTTCAACCAAGCAGTGAAACTATTTTTTTACAGCACTAAAACCCAGTGCAACTAATATACTCATAATGGATTTTTATGATCCACTCTTGTATCCCCAATGGCTCATTTGCAGAGCTTAATGCAATTTTGTGAAAGCTGAAAAATGTAATTCAGAGCAGCTTCCTGGTCTAAAATCACATTGATTCACTAATTCACTGTTTACAGCTTCTTGTTGCAGACAAGGGAATTTCTTTCAGAAGGCTTTCTCAGTAAGTAAAATATAAACCAGCCAGAGACCTCGATTCTTTAGCTGAAATAATCAGATAAGTGTTTAACCACAACTGCAACAAGCCTCAAGCACACTATAAACTTAAGCATATGCTTAAATATTCTTTAAGAGCAAAGAGACTTTTCAAATTAGTGCCAAAGTGAGCTGAGAGGAGCTTGTCTACTGAGACACTGAAGGAGGCAAACTACTCAAATCAAAGCATTCAGTGAAATTTGCACTTGGGAGTAAAATAGATAAGGTTTTCTTTCACTTAAGTTTTCCTGAGTGTCCCCAGGCAAATGTGTGCCAAGTCTCTGGTAATGTTCTTACAAGTGCTGTTAGCTAGGGGGGAATGAAGCATCTAACCTATGAGAAAAGCAGCCAAGAGTGTATATTACACACGCAAAATGAAGAGCAATGAAAATACAGTGCATACTGTAGAAGCGACAACAAGAAGCGACAACAAGAACAACAGGCCATCTGTTTATCTCATCCAAAAATGCTCTGTCAAGGGACACTAAACATCCGTGAGTTAGAGATGTTTATTGCAAAAACTTCCTCTAATGATCAGCTCTGGTAAAATCTCACCGGACAAAAATGAGGATTTTAGTTGTTTTAAACACAGGTGTGAACGAAAATTTTCAGACCTTTTGTAAAACAATACTCACAAACTGTTGGTATTCAATAGTCATGAATGTAAAATTTTAGTTTTCTTTAAATAAAACTAAACCCTTTTCATGTTTAGCTGACATTACATACAGTCCTTCCTTCAGAGCCTGAAAACTGCTGCCAGAAAATCGTGAGGCTCTGCTACTCACAAGGCCTAGGTTCTAGATCCTGTCCTGTCACTGCATTTACTGAATCCATTTACTGAAGTCCAGGGACTTCAGTAGGATTGGTACATTATTCATGCATGTCTTGCAGCACCCTCAGATAAACATCACTTTCCTTTTTTTACAGATAAAAAACCCCACATTTTAGAGAAATCAGAAGGCTTTGGCAGCAACATCCAAAATCTAGCTAACCCTTCGTTTGCTGTCTGAGCCTGTCAGTACTGAGACTTTGACAATCAAGTTACTCTGATGCCTGAAAGATTTCTCCCAGGCATGTCCAGAAGCACTTGGTTCCTGCTGCTGCACGGATCAGCTTGCACATCAAGACTAAACCTGTCAGCATTCACATAACTTCTGCTTCCTCCCCTAGCCTTTTTAAGGAACATTTCTCATGTGAGCCCAGAGACACTGGCTGCATTATTTTTCAGGTAAAATGCAGTTTCTTCCTGCTGGAGTAAGCTGAGTGTTATGGTTTAGCACAGCAGGCAGTTCAGCACCACACAGCTGTTGGCTCACTTCCCCTCAGTGGGATGCAGGAGAGAAGTGGAAAGAGGTAGAACAGAGTTCAGATATAGGATGGAAAATAAAGTGAAAACAATAACACTGATAAAAAACCTACAAAATAAGCGATGTACAGATAAGTTGCTCACCACACGCTGTCTGATGCCCAGCCAGCTCCTGAGAAGAAATACCTGCTTTCTCCCTGCCCCTGGTCAACTGCCCCTGGTTTTACGGGTCAGCATGTTGACGTACAGTATGGAATATACCTGTGGTCAGCTTGGGTCAGCTGTCTTGAGTCTGTCAACTCCCAGCTTCTTGCACAGCCCCAGTCCCTTCACAGGCAGGGCAGCATGAGGAGGTGAAACACATGAGCTCTGTATAATCCCAGCTCGGCAACAGCTAGTGGTTGTTATCAATTGGTGTGTTATCTTCATTATTCTCACACTAAACCCAAAACACAACCCCATGCTAGCTACTAGAAAAAAAATTAACTCTATCCCAGCTAAAACCAAGACGTAAGGAATAACAACTTTTTTTTTTTCTCATGGCTTGATACAGGAGATTTCATCTGAGTTCTCTCATTTTCCCAGCTACTTTGCTCTAGTCATCAAGCAAGAGGATCTTTGGTTTGAAGTACAGTTTGGGGAAAATGCCCTACCTCTGCACATGAAGTCTTGCCACAGGCAAAAAATAAATAAGGTAAAGACTTGGTGTGGGCTGACAGCAGGAGCTTGACTACAGTCATATGGCTTGGAATCATCTTCTGGAATGGCAATCCAAGCTTCAAGTCCTGATTCTGCATTTTTAATAACCTACTTCCAGCTAACTAGTCTAACCTATTTTAGAGTAGTCTTTTTCAGACCTGTTCTTTGAGTGAAAATGAAATACTTTAGAACTTCTTTACTGTCAGCGCAACAAAGCACTGGAACAAGCTGCTCAGAGAGGCTGTGGAGACTCCTTCTCTGGAGATATTCAAGACTTGTCTGGACACCTACCAGCCTGTACTGATGCGTGTGGTTATTCCTCCCCAGGTGTAAAACTGTATGCTCGCCCTTGCTGAACCTCTCAAGATTATTTATTGACAAGCGAAAAAAACAGCAGGGAAGTGAGAACTGAAAAAAATAAGAAAAAAATAAATCATTTCTGCCAGCTCCCTCAGCACTCATGGGTGCTCATGGATTTATGCGTACCAAGTTTGTCTAGGTTTCTCCCCCAGATTCTCCCCAACCAAGGGGAAGGCTTCATTTCACCAGACTCTCTTACCTCCAGGGTCTGGGATTCCTGAGGGCTAGTCTTAGCAATAAAGACTGAAGCAAAGAAGACATTCAGTAACTCCATCTTCTCAGTGTTTTCTGTTATCAGGGCACCTCATTCAGCAGCAGGCTCACATTTTCCCTTTTCTTCCTTTTGCTATTGACATACTCATTCCTGATCTCCTTAGCCAGTTTTCATTCCAGGTGGGCTTTAGCCTTCCTCATTGCAGCACTGCATGCCCTGACAATGTTCCTACATTCCTCCCAAGTGCCCAGACTTTTCCCACAAAATCAGCCTCTGTTCTGAAAAACAGCCCATAGTACGTATCTTGGACATTTTAGGGGGATATGTGTGTTCTAGTATCCTCAGGCAAAAGAGAGAACAGGAGCCAAGTCTTCTGCAGCCTGTGTATCGGCTATTTGGTGTTGAAGGAGAGGGCATCTCAAAGCTGTGTTGGAGGCACAGGAGTGACTAAGGTCACAGTATAGGCTGTGAAGGTTCGGTGTGTGCAAAGTTTCGCCTCTTCATAACTGGCATCAGCTTCCAGGCTGTTTTTTGCACCTCTCTACCCAGCGTGCTGCCTGCTGGGCTTTCCAGTCAGAAGCATATAATTCCTGCAGCATTTAAGTCCCACTGAAGAATCTCTACAGAAGTGATTAGTTACAGCTTTGGTGCTGTGACACTGGGTTGCCCCTCACCCTCATTAAAGACCTTGCCTTACTTTTCTTGTTCAAAATAAGGCACGAGCATTTGATTCTGGGGAAGAAAAGCAAAGAAAAATATCCTGGAGTGTTGAGGCCTGTGATTTCCTCCATGTAGGTTCATGAAGTCTCCTGCTTGAGCAGGCACACGGCATCTCTTTGGAGGAGCTAGAGGGTGTGGGCTCTTCAACATGCAGACATGTAATTCAGAAAAATGTTTGGACGGATTTTTTTAATGATACATGATGCAAACATGGATGTTTCCTAGAGAAGCTGCAAAAGGCTTGTGAACAGCACCATCTCCTGGAAATGACTCTTTATCAGACTTGGGAGAGCATAGCTTTGCTTTGATTTTATAGGTTTCTTAAATGCACATTTCTTCATAAAATTATTGTCATTCATTTTGATGGTAACCAAAAGTCTTGTGCTTTAGTTATGGTATTTCCATACTTCAGCCATTTTCCACATCACACACGTTTGTTTCCAGTTTATTCCATGTAATCATGAACCAAATGTGACCCATGCACAGGGCAGTTACATCAGCGTAAAAACTGAGGACATACCTTCTAGCCTCCAGAGAGGCTACTTGCCTCAGAAGGCTAGCTGAAACCATTTGGGCTAGTAACTTGCTATTGAGTACTAGCTTTACATGGTGAGGTTTTGGCAGTGGGGGACTCCAGGAGCAGCCTTTGACAAGCAGAGCCCAGCACTGCCCCATGTCATAGAATCATATAATCATGTCAGATCAGAGCCAGCTCCAGCTGCTCCAGTAGGGACCTGCTGCTGCCAGAGCTGAGCCGAGAGTGACGCTGGGTGTGCTCTGTGTGAGCGTGGTTAAGAAAGGGGAAATCTGCTGTGCAGCAGCGAGTGGGAGGGAGGAGTAAGAAATGTGAGAGTAGCAGCCTGCAGATCCCAAGGTCAGTGCAGGAGGAGGGCAGGAGGTGCTCCATGTGCAGAGCAGCAGCTCCCTGCAGCCCTACAGAGGCTCATCGAGAGCAGGCTGTCCTCCTGCAGCCCACAGGCATCACGCAGAGCAGATCTCCCTGTGCAGCCATGGAGGAGCACATGATGCAGCAGTGGCTGAGGCCTAGAGGAGGCCAAAGACTGTGGAAAGTCCCCACAGGAGCAGCCCTGGGCCAGGGGAGGATGAAGGAGTGGCAGAGGTGAAGTGTTATGAGCTGCCTGCTGCCCACATTGCTCATTCCCCTGAGCCACTTGAGGGGAGGTAGAAGAATTGAGATTGAAGTTGAGCCTGGGAAGAGGCAGAGAAAGCAAAGTGCTTTTATTTTAATTATTGTTTCCAGATCACACTGTCCTGCTATATTGTCAATTGTCAATAAATTAAATTCCTCTTCCCCAAGCCAAGTCTGATTTACTTGTCATGGTAATTTGTGTGATTTTTGTGTTCTTAACTGAAATAATGATTTTTTTTTCATTGTATTTTGCCCCTTGTCTGAGGACTGGAAGAGATCAGCTTGGTCAGTGTTATGTTTGCCAGCTAGCCAAGGTCAACACAACAGAAACAGTTTTTACATTTTCTCTAAAGACTTTATCATATAGTTGATCATCTTTCTGAAAGTAAAAAATGATAAAAATAAAAAAATTAAAATTAACAAATAGTACTGTTGTTCAGAAAGCAGATGTGTCTCCCAGTCTGCAATAGGTCGATAATCATAGAATCATAGAATCACAGAATCATAGAATGGCCTGGGTTGAAAAGTACCTCAAAGATCATCTAGTTTCAACCCCCCTGCCACGGGCAGGGTTGCCACCCATTAGACCATGTAGCTCAGAGCCACATCCAGTGGCTTCATAACTTTATTCAGTGCCACTCAGGACTTAAATAGCATAATTCATTCATATGGGGGATTTGGGATTTCAGATGCCATTAAAATATTCATAACTTCTATGACCACGTGTGTGGCTAATTATCAATAGAGCAGTCTGTTATATTTTCATGAGTTAAGAAATTCTGGATGTGGAAGACTGAAGAAACGTGTCTATGCAGACCTCCATCTGCCTCTCATGGTCACCACCTTCTAGATTTCAGCAGAACTGTGCCTTCTCTCTGCACCAAACCACCATAGGAGACCCAACACAGTCAAGGAATCGATTAGAAACCTCAAACCTTGGTCCAATCTGCTGTAAGTACTAACTGAATTTGGAAAAAAATGTGAGACAAATTTAGACTGACATTGGTCTGATGTATTGTGTTTGGCAAAACATGGTTGTTTTGTATGATTATGACTCTCAAACCAGACAAAGCAAAGTGGTTTCATTTGAATGAAACTGAAGCTTAAATCAAAGTTAGAGAGACGTTACTGGAACAAAAGTTGTTGGAGTTTTTGTACTTTTTTTTTTCTTTTTCTTTTATGAGGAGCTACGAGATATGGTTTAGTAGCTTGTGGTAGAAATGGTACTGGGAGGATGGTTGGACTAGATGATCTTGTAGGTCCTTTCCAACCTTGTGAGTCTATGATTCCATGATTCTATTCTTTCATTTTTAATTTCTATAGGATGCTTCCTTATATGTGCTGCTCATGCTACAGCCTAGCACAATAGTCAATGCGTAGCCACTGCATTACACCCAGAACATGGCATATTTATTCTCTTAACGGCTTTTAATTACACCAAGAATTTCAATCTGAGGTAAAACTTTAGAATATTAATTACATAAAATAACAAAATTGGTATGTTTGCACTTGGAAGAAGAGAGGTTATAACTTTATGTAGTTTGTAGGAGTCTTGGCAGAAGGTAAGTTGGAAATAATACATTTTTCCTCTTTGGAAAAATTTAGAATACTGTTAAAGTATTTCTTGCCATAAATACAGTCATAATGTATATTTTCTCTTTCTTCTCAAACAGCTGCATGAATGCGCTTGTTTTGTATCCTTGTAAGAGATTTTATTAAGGAATATCAGGACTATTTCACTTGAGCAAAAATGGAAGTAAACAACATAATCTGGATAACCATATTTTTTAAATAAATCCTCTGGCAAACTTTGTCATAGCAGTGCTCTATCACACAAACATTATCATACTGAGACATACAGACCTCTTCAAAGTTGACAGATAGCCAGTTAATTATTAAATCTGTGGGGACAGTTTGAATAATACAGTTAGACGTGTTACACTTGGCAATTTGGAGGATTTTACTATTGAAGTCTAGAGTTGCTTGCATTGTCCTTGGTGGCTATTTTAATATGCCTTTTGTGGTTTTGTGGCTTCTGTTGAACGCTAGTTGAATATACACTCAGCTGTCTACTAGGAAGTAATTTCACTAGTAGTAAAATGAAGTGCTATAGTTTTTCTATGCAGATACCTAAGTATTTTTACTTAACATCTTCACTCAGAGTTGGAGATGACTCCTTACATCACCAGCAACACTCAGTGCTTGAGAGTTTACTGAATCTTGTTCTCGACAGACAAAACCAAGATTCAAAATGGAGCAGATAGCTGCTGAGACAGGGCAAAATGCTCTGCTTTATTAGTTTTAATGCTTCAGCCAGGCTGTGTTTCAAGTCACGTAGGTCTGCATGTGGGCGTTTTAGGGATCTCATAAGTATTTGCACGACCCTTGGAGAAAACAGAAAATCCGTCTGTGTCTTAAGTCCTATCATTAAAACACTGTTAACAATTTTGCTTCTTCTCAAAGAGGTGAGAGTAGAGTGTGTAGCTTCTAACCTAACGTTTTGCCATGAATCACTACCAGCGAGTGGGTATCAGCTTATTTGGGATCTCAGCTGATACTCCAATACTGTCTTATTTCTGTTTCTCATTTTTCTTATTCTGTGAATTCAGGCTGACCCTTTCCCAGGACACTTCCATCTCTGCTGTATTCTTTTACATCTCTCCCATAAAATGTTACATTATTGAGGTCAAATAAAAGGAATTTCAACAAAACTATTGTTTGCTTTCTTTCACGAAAGGGAGGAACAGCTTTAACAGAATAACACTTTAGTCAGGGTTATCCTTTTACCTTTTTCCCCTTAGTCAAGCTCAAAGTATCTGTCTTTGTTAAATCTGGTTAAGACTAAACCCACAGTATATCCAATTTCAACCAATACTTTCACCGCTGTAAGTCATACATGCTACACTTTTACCTGCTGATAAGCCATAGCTTGTGGAATAAAAATTAGATTATTTAAGAAAGCAATACCCTTCACATTCCACTAGTGGAAAACAAATTTTTGCTTTTTACAACAAACAGATATGCAGTGGATATGACTAGCTTTCCATTGTCAGCTCATGTCTAATTTTTCATCTACCGCTACCCCAAAATCCTTTGCAGGGCTGCTCTCTGTCTACACACAGTCCTGCCTGTATTCATGTTTGGGATTGCTCTGACCTGAGTGTACTTGGTCTTGGTTCACATGGGCCCATCACTTGAGCCTGTCAAGGTCCCTTTGGCTGTCATCTTTTTCCTCCAGTGTGTCAACCACAACGCACAGCATGGAGTCATCTGAAAACTTGCTGAGGGTGCACTCAATCCCGCTGTCCCCATCTTTAACAAAGGTGTTCAGTAGTGCCTGTTCCAATACTGGCCCCTGAGGAACACCACTCTTTGAGTGCCAATTTTGAGTCATTCATCCATTAAACTCATATCACTCCAGTTCAGAGACAAGGATGTCATGTTGGACAGTGTCAAATGCTTTGTACAAGTTCAACTGGATGACGTTAGTTGCTTTTCCTTTACCTATCAGTGCTGCGGCCCCATCATAGAACACCATCAAATTTTGCAGGCGCAATTTGCTCTTAGTGAAGCCATGTTGACTGCCACCAGCCACCTCTTTGTTCTTCATGTGCCTTAGCATATTTTCCAGGAGTGTCTGCTCCATGATCTCAATGGACACAGAGGTAAGGCTGACTGGCCTGTAGTCCTCCAGTGTTTCCTCTTTTTTTCTTTTTAAAAACAAGGGCTATATTTCCACTATACCAGTCACCTAGAAAGAGCATCAGACTGTGATTACACAATTTAATGTGACTGCTTTCAGGAAGATGAATTAACAGTGGGATATTTGAGCTCTTTTTCATGTGCTTATGTTTACTATGTCTGAATACCCTGACTTCACATTGCACAAAAAACGTATGCTGGTATGGGGACAAATCTTTTTGTTCCAAACCCTCACTTTACATACCCCACCCAGGACTACTCTTTCCCTCAATGCAAGGAGTATCAATTCACAAATATGAACTTCAGTAATCTGAAATATTGGTAACTTTGAGGAGGGGGAGGTAAGTACCTGATGCTTTTGTATTGATTATCACACTACAAGTAAGGCTACGTATCAATGCTTCTGACAATTTTTTTGGGAGTCCAAATGAACTCAGAAATGATCAAAGAAGGACTGTAATCAACAAAACCATGTACAAGCACTATGTCAGATTTACTTATTTGCATTCAAAAACCTCAGTTTAGATCTAATTTTGTCGTGTTAAAGACAGCTTTACTATTATCTTCTATCTGCAAATACCAATTAGCATAACATTGGTCTACTTTAAAAGACCATTTTTGGACATGAAGTTACACAAGAGTAATATTTTGTATTAATATTTACACTTCACGTTCTGAATTTGACAATTAATTTTGATTTTAAGAATTAACTTTCATTAACACTTAACTTTATGACTTAAATTTAAAGATATCACAGAGCTTGTGATTTACAAAGTGGTAGAGATTGTTTTGTAACACACTTTATCCTAGTTAAGATATCAGTAATTATCTTCTCTAATCAAACCACTGTGACTTTCAGATCAGCTCTAAATGTAGTATTAAATGTAAAAATTTTAACTGGTACTTTACAGCTGCATTCATATAGCATCTCAGAAACCTAAGAAACCTCTAGACAAATCTAAAATATAAAAGTAGAAATAAACTTCTCTCTCTTTTTTTTTTCTTTCAATCTTTAAAAAAAAGTTTTGTAGATGTTCCCACAACTTTTCCGGGGGGAAAAAAAGGCTTTTTTAAAAATATTTTTTTATTTTTATTTTTTTTTAACTGGTCCACTTTGCTAGAACTACGGATGGCTGAATTCTGTCTAGCTATATTCTGCCCTACAGTTCAAGGATGTTAGCCTCTTTTCGTCCTAAATAGCTGCTTACGGTCACAATGGCTTGGTCTCCCAGCTCCATCAGCACCAGGATGTTGTACATTCATTCCACTTTCTATCAGTTCACATTCAACAGAGATATCAGAACAGCTTGCTGCTCATTTACTGTAGCTCCTAAGGGGTGTTGTAAGAGGGGAAATCATCCCTGGATCCAGTGAGCAGAGTCTTAATTGCAGTGGAACTAGGACAACATTTCAATTGCAACATGACTGGCTGAGGTAAAATGAGGACATTCTCCTCAGATCATCCTGGACCTTTTGAAATCATCAGATACTTGGATGCCAGTACTTCATTATTGTATTGTGGGTTGGTTCACAATTGCTGTTCAAACACACAACTGTTCAAACTATGGCAATTCTTTTTGATCTAAAGTATGGCCTAATAAGTTTATGCAAATACAAATTTTCTAGGTTTTTTTTTTTACCCTTTCTGGAATTGTCAGATCCTTTTGGAAATACAAGTCATTAAGACTTATTTCTTCTCATTAAAAATTCTGTATTTGGACTTCTTTTCTTCTGAATAGTAATGAAAAGCCAACTTCTCTCCCAGTCAAAACGTTCTTAGAATGAGACAATAGCTTCTTATTATAAATAAATTAAAAATTCTTTGTTTGCTATAAAATAAAAACACTGCTCATTTGATGTCAAAAATTTATAATGGAAAGAATACATCGAACAGTCCCATAAAGGTGAAGCCACTGTAGCTCCACATTCCCATGTCCAATCAGGAGCAATATTGAGCATACAGTTCTCATAGGCACACATGCAGACATACACATGTACACACAGTTGGTCTCACAGGTGAACACATGGAAGACATCACAGAGGCAAACACTAGTCACATCAATAGCCTCATCCTGTTGCCCTCTGTACAAAGCAGCTTAATAGTGAATTTGCTGCTTCTACAAGCAGTGAGAAAAAGTTGTGGGGAACCACAACTCAGAAGATAGTGTGTATTTACAGCCTTGGGAATGTACCCAAGTACTTAATTACATATTGTCACCACTGTAAACAATTAAAAAAAATTCTAAAAACAGACAGTAAATCTTTACCTGCTCCTAGTAATCATGAAAGTTGATTTTCTTTGGCTTACCGTGAATATTGACTACAGAACAAATATCCTTAGGAGTTATCCTAAGGATATTATCCATTTCCTTATCCTCTTGAATATTTGATTTTAGAAGTTAAAAATCTCAGTCTGATATTTGGAAATGTAAAGATGTGTGTAATTTAAAAAGAAAAAACATGAAGATCAGTTTGAGACTGGAATTTAGGTTGTCACTTTCAAAACTGTGTCACTGAACAAACAGACTCTAGCTGCCTGTGGGATTTGCCTGCTTCCCAGAAAACTGCACAGGGTACCTCAGGACAACATGTCTATCATTGTGCTTCAGACACTTCCAGACTGTTATGTTGACTTAGCAAATGGCTTGCAAAGGTGTCACCAGTAACACAATGCCAAAAGCATCTGCTCTGCATTTGGGTAAAAAGTTCTTATAAACTAGTGAGTGATTCTTATAAGCAGAAGACATAGCAGCAGCAGAGAGGACTTCAGACAAAGCAAATATCAGTAAACCTCGGAGATGGAAGAGAGCAGTTCTTTGATGGCAATGATAAAAGGAACAAACACATGAGGAGGAGGAAGAATAACGTACTGCAAGCACAACTGAAAATGATTTTTGGACACCTTCCAGAGTGATCTATCCCACCAGCCTTAACTGCTAGGACGGCTGGCATGAATTACCCTTCCAAGTGGTCTAGTCTACACAGTAATGTTAGGCTATAAGGCTAATTATGATAAAAGATATAGAAGAGACTGAAGTATTCAGTGCCTAATTTTTAATAATGAAAAAAAAATAATAAAATTATTAATATTAATAATTATTTTAAATGCATTTTAAATAATAAAATTTTTAATACATTTAGTCTTTATGAGACAGGTAATTGTGATGAAATATCATGATTAATTTTAACGAAAAAAAAATAGGAACAGAATAATTGAAAACCAAACAGAATAATATTTAGAGAGGCTGAAGACAATTTTTGCAGCATACATTGACACAATCTCTGACCTGTTAGCATTTATATTCCAGGATGGAAAAGGTAAGCTCCAAAAAGAACACCAGTTTTCAACAAGAAGAATAAAAAGGAGGTAGAGAGCTGTAAACTCTGTCCTGCTTGGCTGCCAAACAATTACTGGAATAAAATCTTATACTGCTTACTAAACAGCCAGTGATAAAGAATTACACAGTCAGGATTTGTCAGGTAATACAAAGCTAATTCTTCTTTGACAGGATAACTGCATAGCAGGTAAAGAGGAAATTTCTGAAGAGATTTATTTTTCCAGTTTAAAAGGACTCGCAAAATTGGTTTCAACTGACAAAGTTGTAAAAAATTGTAGAAACATGTTTTGTATGAAATCTGAATAGTGTATCCACACCTGGTAGAAAAACTGCATTCAGAGAGTGTTTATTCATTATCTAGCTGGAAAGGGAGTTAAAATAGGGCTCTTGAGAGAACTACCTTACCTCCAGCTGTATTTCATTTTTTTATTAATGCTAACTTTTATGACGCAGTACACAGTATGATTATTGTGTTTGTGGGTGACACCCCAGTGAGGGAAAATCAAAGAATTCAAAGGGAGCTGAGCAAATTGCAGAAGTTGCACTGAATATCACTTTACTGTTTTTAGGAAAAAAATAAAAAATAAAAACAATAGAAACACTGTATTTGCAAAGAGAAATAAAAGGTACATCCATAACACAGAGACTAAAAGAGCATGTAACAGTCCTTAGAAAAGGACCTGAATTTTATAGTACATCACAAGTTGAATGTGGATCAGCAGAGAACATTACTGACAGAGAAGCAGTTCTCTTCAAAAGACCACAGGATAATTCAGGTTGATCCTCAGGAGGTTGCTAGCCCTATTTTCTTCTCAACACCTGTCCACCTGTGAGGTCAACTCAGGTTGCACTGAGCCTTATACAGTCTGCTAATTAAAATCTTCAATCACAGAGGCTGCACAGACTCTTTGGACACCCTGTTCTGAAGTTTGACTGTCTTCATCATGAAAATGTGATTTTTTATGGCCAGTCATAATCCCTCTTCTTCCAAATTTCAAAAGAATGTATGAAAAGAAGTAGTGATGACTATGGGCATTATTTTGGTCTACTCAGGCTGGTGGAATCTCAATTCTCCAGCTTATAGCTTTTCTAATATTTTTTCCAATGTGGTTTACTTCACTTTAAAAGTGACAAGCTATAGTGTTGAGAGAACAAGAAATGATGAAAAAGGGAATGGAAACATCATCTCTGTGACAAGCATGAAAGCATAGAGTGGTTAGTGAGAAGAGAACAATGTACAGCACTGCATGTGAAAATGTTCTCTTAGGCTGTAAGGGAACAATCATGCTCACAGATACAGTGACAAGGGACAAACAGTAATTGATGTTGATATGTAATCTGGTTAAACACCAAAGAAAGGTATGGTGTTTTTTGTTTGTTTTTAATGCACGGCTAATTTTGTGGATTCCTCTTCACTGGAAGTTAAATACCTGACAAAGTTGTGTCCAGGATCAGTCTTCCCTCAGTACAAAGGGATGGATTGGGAATCCTTCTGGTTCTACATTTCTCAGAGAAGACCTGCTGCTATTAGATGGAGTTTAAGTTGTAAAAAATCATGCTAGACTGTCAATACCCTCTCTGCCCTCCTTATACTCCCACAAAGGTCTTACGTGCTTGTCTCTGTGACCTTATCACTCCCTGTCCAGTTTTAGAGCTGTGGTTACCTTCTTCATGCCCCTTGGTTGTCTTCTAGGCCAAATGATTCTTTGCTGGGACCTTCCCACCTGCAAAACAGTCTTTCCTACCTGTTGTGACCTAAGTATTTTCTCTTTATAATGCCTTTGAGGGAGATTCCACAGGTTTCCAGGCACAACTTCAGAAGTTCTTTCTATTACCTTGTCCCAAAATACTGACTCTTGTTCCCCACACAAAATGCTCTTCAGTAACGACTAAAGACTTGACATTTATCAAGTCTTTCATTCACTGTAAAAATGCTTCAGCAGCTGCTCACCTCAGCTGTTTCCTCTGGAGCCAGTGGGAGAGGGTAGGCATCGTCACACAGCAGTGACTGCTGATGCCACTGGTCTCCAGCGCTCAGAATTGACCTCCAGTATAGAGAGACCCTCTCCACCAGGGGGCCCCGGGGAACCAGCCTATAGAAACAAACAGTACGTAAGGAGAGCTGCGAGTGTAAGCGAGATTTAAATGCAATTTTTGCTCCGAATTTTGGGAGTAAAAAAGCAGATTTGCTGTTAAAAATGTGATTCTCAGTAGATGAGGTCACTGCTTTTCATGCAACAAAATAATCTGAATAAATAAAGTGCTAAGAATTAAGCAGACTAATTACTGAATTCATGTTTTGTGATGAGAAATGCATACATATATTTGTAGATGGAAAAAAAAAAAAAAGAAAAAAGCTCTTTTCTATGTCATTGGCACTAAATGTGTGCAGCTGGAACAATTGTTCTCAGCGTTTTCCGCATTGCAGTCCTCTGTCTTGCAATGTATATTTAGTGTAAAATTAACCCTAGGACAGCATATTTGTTTTTCATAATTATCTTTCAGAAGTGGTCAGAAACCCACAGGGATGCATGTTTATATGTTAAAATCACTATGTAAGACAAGTGAAAAGATAAGGCAGTAAGAATTTTTAACCCGCAAAAATATAGGATAAGCCATTCCTACTATGCGCAAAAGAACCTGTTTCCTTTGGAGATGTTGAAGCTATGAGATGAACTCCTCCTGGCTCTGGGACTCCTGCCTGTGTGTGGTTATATGTGGGGAGGACTTCAGGACAAAGACCGTGCTTCCATTTCCTCTTTGTCATAAAACGTTAATCCTGCCATAGATAGGGAATCGTCATATGGAACTGGAAGATGATGTCATATGACTGGAAGATGATACCTATCCCAAAGAACTGATAGTCTCAAGATAAGAGAGGAAACATTTGGGCTTATGGACTGGCAGAAGAAGTACACGGTAGCAGTGACAAAACAGTGACCATCTTGACAAGGAGTGGTTTGAGCACATCCCCTGTCTGTATCTACCCGTCTGCTATCAAGTGTTCATAGGTAATACAGACTTTAAGAAAGGATTTGAAGGAAGCCATTGAGAACTGCTTTGGTACTAATTGATAAAATCTCTTTCTGTACTGCAGAGAAGTACAAGGGAAGTGTGTATATTTCTGCCAGAATTTAGAGTAAAATTGCAGTTGAATTTTTATTTTTTAACAATTGGAAGGGGTAACTGCTTTGTAATTTGCTTATGCTCATCACTGTGTAAAGTTGTTCTCATAGCTAGCTTTGATTGGTGAATTAACAGTGTAAAGCTAACACTATGAATTTCTTCACACTACCTTGTTCTTGTCACAACGCACTATACACTAATATAAGACAAATCCAGCTTGATGACAGCAACTTTTTCTGTTCTTCCCTATTTAAGTAATGTCTTGCAAATGTAGTGCAATTTAACTGAAAACTTTGTCATCTCTGTCTTTCCCCTCTTTCTTCCCATGTGTGCCCTGTAAAGACCCTACCTAACACTTGAAGTCTGCAGCTAGCCAACACATGACTGAGTTTTTCTGCATTGAGTGAATGGGGTTGCTGCAACGTTTCATCTCACGTCAGTAAAGCTGTGAAGGGTGGTAAGCCTTGAGACCAGCAGGAGTAGTAAGTCATGGGGCCAGTAAGAGGACAGAGGCCACAGGGCCAGGTTTCTAATTAACTGCATAATAAGGGCATTGTACAGGGAAACGGGAGCAGGGGAAATGCATTCTGCAGAGGCCAGACTACTGATTGCAGGCAGTGCTAGTACTGGAGGATGTGGAGTGTTAAACAGTGAAGAATCTACATATTTGAGCAAGAAGATTTAGGCAGTTTTAGAACTGTGTAGAGTTGCTTTTCGTCCTTTGTGAAGTGTTCTCTCTTGGCTTGCTCTGTGATCTAGAGCACTTTCTAAATCTGAATTTTCCCCTTGGCATTTCCAAACACACTGACAATTCTCTGTGTTACTATTGCCTCTTTGTAATGAAGAGTAGAGCTGACGTGGTTAAAGGCTGCGCACTGTGCACACCAGTATGTCTACCTGCATGGACAACACACCTCTGACTGCAATATCTGCATGGTGCGTGAGGTCTACACATGGCTTACAATGCAGTTCTACCTGTATGAAGTAAAAAAGGTAAACAGCTACGTGATATGACTCCTCAAAACAACATAACTGAAGGATTATGCAGATTCGTTCTTATCTTCCTGCTTTTTACAGGAGAAAGATCTCTACTTGGTTCATCTGCAGCCTCTGTGGTTTGTCTATTGATGCCCACTCTGTACTTGAGAAGTATGGAGATTTTATCAAGAAATGGAAGATGAGCAAAACTTACGAAATAACCTTGAATTGCTCCAAGAAAAAGCCTTCATCTCCTGTTAAAATTTACTATAACCACACCAAAATGTTTCTTACCGGAAAACAGTATTTCTCTGGAGTGTTTCAGGGGACAGGAGCTGGGCAAATTAAATTTGGAGTGGGAAAACAGAACTCCTATGCTACTTGGAGGAATAAGGGAGATTTCAGGCTATGAAATTAGAAATTGAAATGGAGATGTTCACTTAGGACATGTAAATTCTGTTACATACTGTTGGATAATGAAACTTCTTATGATACAGAAAAATCCTTTTGCAAGCAGACTAAGCTGAGCAGAAATGGAAGTTTCTATGTTTCTACCAATAGTACCAGAATAGAAGAAGGGGGAAAAAAATTCTTACAAGATTTTGAACACAACATTTTGTTAATGAGTCATTTGGATAAATCAAGTAACTCACAAATGGAGATGCTGAGATGACATCACTTAGTGGAGTGAATGTAGCCCTGCAAGGGCTGTCAAGGCTGTATTTGTCCCTAATGTAGAGACTGGTGGGGTAAGTTAAAGAGGAGGAAGCTGGAAGGAAGATGCACTAGATAGAGCTGTTTTAAGTGCTCTTAAAGACTTTGTCAATAAAAGGAATTACACGATGCACATTTCTTTCTTTCCACCTTTTTTTCTCTACATACATTTTCATAACACCCCTACTTTTAAGATCTCCCTTTCCTAAAAGTGAAAAGATAGAAATACAGCAAGATGTTCAGTGGCTGTGATTTTACATGTTATGCATGCTTGGTTTGTTTTGCTTGGGTCTTGTTACATAAATCTTGCAAAAAGATTGTCCTTTTTTTCCACATGGGTTAGGCTGATTCATTAGTGATGAACTAATAAGTCCCTCTTGGCTGCTGAATCTTGCTGGCCTACCTGTGCACTCTGACACGCTTGCAGTCACCAAACCTCCCCCAGTGACATCTGCCACCAGTCATTAACATGTCAAATCCTTTCACTGGAACACCCCAGGGTTTGGCTGTGAGATTCTTGATTTTCTCTAGTGATCGATGTGGGGATCACTAGCTATAACATCTGCTAATGAATACATTTCAATTGCATCACACGACCCTGCAAAGCTTCTGTTAGGTCATTTAGCATATGATAGACACAAATACAGCACCACAACAACTGGTTACCTTTTCTTTTTAAATGTTTCTTTTCTTTCTTTCTTTCTTTTTTTTTTTTTAAATTGGAAAGATGTTTAACCTAGAAGTCTACCTAGGCAGGCTAAAGGCATCTCATTCAGTGGAGATTAAAAAAAAAACCAACCATGGGAATACAAGAGAGACTATTCAGAGTAGATGCTGTGGAGCAAGGTAAACAGCATGAGAAAGCAAGGCTGAGAACTAAGGATATCTCTAGAAGAAAAGAAAAACAAAAGGAATGGCCCATGGCTCTGACTGGATGAGCGCCTGTATGCATGGTTAAGGAGTGTTTGTGGAGTACTTTGTTGACATGTAAAGGCAGATAGGAAAGTTGTAAGGGTGGATGGGAAAGCTAGAAAAGGAAACCTGTGAATGTATATGAGTTATGTGAGGACCTGTAATAAACAATTTGAATCATTCACATCTGAGTCTGTGCCTGTTTGCCACAACCAACAACTGTCTCCCAGTCTTGGTCTTGCCTCACTGCAAGATGGGCTAGGGTTCCTTCCAACATGACATTTCTTAGAAAGCATCAGTTGCTCTATGAGACTGGGGAAAGAAAATGTGAAATTACAGGGTAAGATGCCAGATCTCCCATCTATACTTTATCTCTTTAATGCAAAGGTTTTATGAAAATATTTATTTCTGGGACCACATCCTTTTCCTGTGCACTACTAAGGGCTGTGATGGGATATAATTTTACTGTTTAAACAACCACGGCAACCCAAAATGCCCATCACTTCAATTCTACAATCTGTGAGATTCCCCATTGCATATAGTCCATGCCACTAGTGTCAGCAGTCCTTTTAGAAGGCTCAACATGCACAGTAAGCATGCTATAGGAGAGGAGAAATGGATACCCAAACACACAGTGAGAGTTATATGAGTATATGAAAAAGCAGTGGCCATAAGCTCGCATCTTCTGTCAGCTGTTCTTTAAGCCCCACAACATAAGTTAGGTTAGAGAGAAAGAAGAAAGTGGGCATTTCTTCGTGCATTTTGCACAGAGACATAAAAGAGTAAAGAAATAATAACAATAAAAAATAAATGAAATACTGATCTATTTCTAAACATTGGTGGGGGTGACGTGTGAGGGCAATTGTTTATTGCACGATGTCTTTTTTCTCTTCCCAGAAGATTTTTAATAGCACATCCATATCCTAAGTAAGTAAGGAGGAAAACATTTCATTACATCGTGTATTGTTAAGGTTTCCTTTGCAATATTACACTATCTACCAAACGAACATACTAAGAGATGGATGAAGAATTTTCCATCCAAAAGGATCAGAACTTTAATTTATCTTGAAAGAAAAAAAAAAAAAAAAAGACAGGATGCGGGGCTAAATTGTCATCTTGTGTCTCATGCTATTATTTATGCTACATCATTGCAAAACAATCACCACTGTGTAACACTGTGTAAAAAAATTTTCTGCCTTTCTTCGACCGGGAAGAGCAAAATACAACCAGTACCAATTAGGAGGGTGAAAATAAGCTAGAACGGCCCCTGGTCCACCTGCACGGCCTGCAGGAGTCACCTCTGCGCTCACGATGCCCGCTGCCGTGACGCACTGTGCGATTTCGCTTCTCTTCGGCCCCGCGCTCCCCCCGAGGCCGGTCCCCCCGCGCCGCCAGCCCACGCCCGGCCTCGCCGCTTCCACCCCGGGGCGGCGCCAGCCTCCTTTGTGCGCCGGGTCCCTGCGGAGGCAGCAGCCGAGGGATGGACCAGGTACGTCGGGAGCCGCCATGGCGGAGCCAGCGGCGCCTCGGGGCGTAGCAGCGGGAGTGCGTCACGACGAGGGGCGGGGAGCGGCGGTGGGATGATATCAGGCGCCGGGCAGGAGGAGCAGGGTACGCAGGAGGTGAGCCGGCGAGCGCTGCCCTGGAGCCGCTGTCCTCGCTCATCCCTGAGCCGCGTTTTTCTCTCTCCTCCTGCCCCGCGGGAGGCCGCCTGGGGCTGAGGTGAGGCTTCTCCTGCACGGCCGACCTGCCGAAGTTCCCCGCAGCGCGCGGGCCTGGCCGGGGGCTGGGTGAGCGCGCTCGGAAGCCGGGAAGGGGAGCGAGAGAGGCTCGGCCCTGTCCTTCCCTGCGGGGCGTGCAGCCCACCGGCGGCAGGTGGGCGGGCCACGGGGCCCGACGCCAGGTGTCCGCCGCTCCCGGCGGGCAGTGCCCGGACCCAGCCGCCTTCCAGGGCTGTGGTGGGGGGGCTGAGGCCCGGGAGGGGGGCGGGGGCTGCTCGGTCGCCGCTCGGGTGGGTGGTGTGGCTTCGCCGGGCTCTCCCTTCGGCGGGACCGGGTGCCCCTCCTCTCGGCCGGGATGAGCCCCGCGGAGGGCGAGCCGCCCGCTGCCAAGTTCTGGGCGAGTTTTGAGGGAAGCGGCCCCGTTTCTTCTGGCCCGGGCCCGTCTGCGTTGGGTAGAGCCAGCCATCTTTTGTGGAAGGCATCTATTGTACCGCTGCTATTTGCATATTTAGGCACGTACGTATGTGAGCTCTGCTATCTGTGGGTATATTTATGTGCGTGTGTTTGGAAGTAAAAATGACTGTGTTACAATAGGTGCCTTCCACAAAAGATGGCTGTGTGTGTGAATTGCATATTGGGGATGCACATGCATGCGCTCTCTTCTCTTTTCATATACGTGATATGTGGGTTTTAAGCATTTTATTTTAAGATAGAGTCAATTCTTCCATTGTAAAACAAGGGGAAGCATCCCGCCCAAGGTGTCTGGTATAGCACTGCCATCCTGTTTATGGAGTGTTAAATCCAGCCTGAGAAAGTGGGTTACTTTGGGAGCTTGGGTTAGAGCAAAGGGTTTTATGTCCGTTAATGGAAAACAAAATGCATCGACCCTCTGGTTTTATATCTGAGCTAATGTCCTAGTTAGAGGACAAAGTAAGAGTAATCTCTGGGTAGTCATCGTCTGTGGTGTTTGTATTACTAAAAAAGAGAAATTCAGAACGCCTGCCTGTCATTTGGAGACACAGTCCAGTGATACTTGGTTCCATATTCACAGAGTCATTAAGGTTGGTAAAGACCACTAAGATCATCTAGTCCAACCCCTAACCCATCCCCGGCATGCCCACTACCCACATCCCTCAGTGCCACATCTTCACGCTTCTTGAACACCTCCAGGGACAGTGACTCCACCATTTCCCTAGGCAGCCTGTGCCAGTGCCTCACCGTTCTTTCTGGGCAGAAATTTTTCCTAATAACCAACCTGAACATCCCCTGGTGCAATGTGAAGACATTCCCTCTCATCCTATCGTTGTGTGTGTATATATGTGTGCACAAGTGAGAAGAAGAAACTTTTTCTGCTTGTTATTCTCCTTATTTGTGAGTACTGGGCAGCACTATTGGACCTGTTCTTGTGTGTAAGTTGACAGTTTTTAAGGGGAGTTAGCATAGTGTCGTAATGCTGCAAAACAGCACCAATTTTACTACCCCGGAGCAGGGGTAATGCTCTTCCCTATGGGACCTTCATGCATCTTCTGTCTGGTTCCTTAAACACACCAGCATCTTATTCAATTGAAACCTGCTAGACTTAAACGTCGATAATTTCTCACCTCTTGTCTTAAGAATGGTCAATAAGCAAGTGTTTCATTGGGGCACCTATTTCTCTCTGTCCCGGTGCTTTTCTGTGTGAGGTTTAAGCTATACACGTCTTAAGTTCAGGTGTTGTTAACCTCTTATTTCAACACCATTTTACAAACAAAAAGCCTGTTGGGACTCTGAGATTTGTATTTCAGTTGCTTTGCTATCCTCCTTCCTCCAATCTGGTCTTGCTTAACATCTGCCATGTGTAGAAGTGAATGTTTTAGTGTCGTTGTCTACTGATGTGAAAGATGGACACTACTGTATTTTTTTTCATTGAGATCTCTACAGTGATGCATGATCAGGACCCACAGTACCACGTTTTTGGAGTGTTTCGTAGCGTAACTCCTTTACAATGAGGCAGTACTCTGACAAATGATTTGTAAGAAAATATTCCTCATTTATTCATGTGCGCATCAACGTAATGTCTTTTCATTAATTAAACATTTGTATGTCTGTTACTATTGCTAAGGTAACACAACTTAAAAGGGAAGCTTTACCTTCATTACATGCACAGACATCTTCTTCATGCAAACTGGTTGAAATAATTGTAATACGTAGCTATTAGAGATCAGAATCTTAACCAGTACAAGGTAGCTGGAGTTCACTTGGGTGTTTAGGCTGATGTTCAGTAGTGTTTTTGTTTCTTATTTTAAATGTGAGAAAATAAATGTTTATATGAAATTCTGTAGTAGTAGGAAAAACTCATCAGGGTAGAACAGCCCTTTACTTATGTTCTTAGGTATGAGGCTTGATTTATTAATATCTAATTTGTACCATTCAATGAATATTGGGTACTTTTTTTAATTATGTCAAATGAACTTCAACTTTCCACCCAAGCTTCTGTTTCTAGAGCTTCCTGTATAGGCGAAGCGATCTTGAGTGCAAAAGCCTGCTTTAATATTGTTTCCCCTACTGCATTTTTTTTTTTAAAGTGTGTGTTGTCTTGAGAGCTGTTACCTGTCATCCTAACAGTTATTTGTGGTTTTTTTTTTTTTTTTTTCTGCTGACTCTTTTTTTTTGGTGAGGGGAAAGCAGGCAGCTAAGTCAATGGAATGTGACAGCTTGTGTTTATTTAGTCATAAATTTAGCTGGTGTTCAATGAGCCTGAAATTTCAAGGACTCTTTGAAATTGCTCCTAAAATATGTAAAAATTCTTCCTCAAAAAAGTAGCAGGGTTTCAAATCTTCCCTAAAATCTCACTAAAACTTAGTAAGAATTATCAGAACTAACATCTCTTTCATTTTTCAAAGTTAACTGGAAAGTCCTGTCTTTTTAAATGATATATTTCCATATATTTAAACAATTCCTTGAGTTGCAAATCTAGAAAGATTAGTTTTTTTTCTCAGTTGTGTAGTAAACTGCTGTTGTACAGCTATTCAGAGTAGCACTTAGGTTTTTGATTTTTCTCTTGGTCCTGTATTTGATTTTTGTAGTAAAATAATGTCTCGTGATTTTATTGTTATTACTGTAGATTAGGGGATATACATGTTGTCAGTGCCTCACCCTTCTCCTTATGGTTAGACATCCCTTGTGGGCTGTGATGAATTCAGTTACTCTTTCACCTAGGCTTCATCAAAACATGTAAAATAAGGATAGTTAAAGAGCTTCTTAATTCTGTGCAATCACTGTAGAGGAAGAGTAATCAGGAAGGATGCAGTGTCCATCAAATCAGAGTCCCTGAGGCACTGCTGGAAGAGCAGACCTTATTCAGAAGTTGTTTCAGCTGCACTGGCCAGTCCCAAGCAGGGACTGTTGATGAACTTTGAAGAGTATATAATACTGCATCAGCCTGAGTTTGTGTTATCCTTTTGATACGCCAGATGGAAAAGTATGAAATGTGCTTAGGTTAGACAGTAAGTTGCTAGAAGATGAATCTTTTGTGTAACTCTTCTGCAGGTAGCAAGTCTTGCAGCTGTGAAGCCTTTCTCATAGCTGCTGCAGAATTAACCATCAAAATTTGTGTCAGCAAGCTTGAATGATTTGTGAATGGGTAATAGTGAAATAGCTGGGGTTGTCAGCAATACCAGTAACAGCAGAACTGTTACTGCAATGCAACACAGGCAACTTAATGATGATTAACTTATCTGTGTTCAGAATGCACCTCAGCTATAAAAACAAGTAATGTCTGTATCTCTAGAGGAGAAACTGTTACTAGTTTTGCTTTATAGATAAAGGCCTAAGTCATTCTTGCAAAAATTCCAGTACATCCAGAACAGGATAGCCTTGGTACTGAAAGGTATGACTTAGTAATGTGGCACATTTTACTGTGAGAAATGGGAAATGTGATACGTTCCCAGGAGCGTGTTATGTTCTTGGAAGTATGTTTGATGGAAGAATGGTTGATGATGGAGATAAGGACAGGATGGCACGAGGGAGGAGGCTGTGTGTGCATTCCTTTCTGTATTACAGACATCCTTGCTGACATTCTCAGATGCAGACCTTCAGTCCTGTAGTAACTTGTTCACCAGTAGCTAGTGAATTCATGTTAACAAGTATTTGATATTACAGCTGTATCAGGCTGAACTGATTCAGGAATGGTTATACGCAGGCAGTTACGGGGAATCGAAATGAACCAGCTGCAAGTATGAGACTGCTGGAAGCAAAGGCAAACAAGTGCTTAGGAATGTGAACTATGTGGTGAGGAGTTTGCTAAATATTGGTCTTGATAGCAATAGGTATGGACAGTAGGGAGACGTGGGTGAGACTGTGCCCTGAGCTGCTGATCATGTGTTTGGTCCCACTGGGAAGCTTAGAGAAGAGGGATGCAAGCAGTTGATGTCTAAACAGATTCCTGAGAGTTTTGAGTAATGGAATAATACTCTCTTGATGTTTTAGTTTTCCTTTATTCTGGGAATAGGACTTTTACATAAACAAGAAATATTGGACCTTACTCCTTATTTTTACTTCTAGCTGGAACAGCTTAGATGATGTCCGACTGTTTGCTAGCTTCTTAATCACACTGATATTAATCTGCATTTGTTTCTTGAATGCTTATTTTTCAGAGGACAAAGTTTACTTCTGTTTTTAATTTGTATATGCCATTTTTCCATCCTTTTGAAGATGTTTGAAGGCGTGATGAAAGCAAACATACTAGTGAATCCAGCTGTGAACTGGATTAGAGTTGGGATAGTCTATCTGTGTGGTCTTTGTACAGGTGAGGAAGCATAGGTGCTATTTTTCAGGGATGTATGAAAGTGCTTGTACCTGCCATTGTATTTACTAGCATGTTGTCTGCAGCCTGTTATGGTAACTTGACATATCTTGTCACAAAATGACTGGCCTCAGCCTGACATTCAGAAATGGCTTCTTGTCATGTCTGTGGCTGAAAGTCTTGATTACTAGCTTTGAATGTTGTTTTTTAGTGTCTGTAATGTTCATGTCACCTGAATTTCATGCTGTCTTTCTCTTGAGAGATAGCCTTATTTGTCTTCCTAGTTGTCTTTGTCTTCTTCTGGTTTTCTTTAATTCCATGCAGTTTTGGTAAGTGAAGTTCACTGTTTAGTTTTGCATTGACAAGGCAACATCTATGTACAGCTGAAAGAACTTGCTGCTATAGAACACACTGCAAGAAGCAGGTGAAAATTCAGAATTCATTCTTATCCAGCACCATATTTTTAGTTGTCTGTATCTTCTGAAGGTAGTAGTGACAGTGGTTAGAGACATCTGCTCATTTCCTGTCTGGAAATAGAGTAAATCAAAGGTATACTAAGGTTTAAGTTCTTAGTGTTCCAAATGTGTTGTACTTCCTGCAGTGCCAATTTCCAGATTATAGTCCTCAATTTGTAGTAAATGGGCCATGTGACTATATACTCAGAATGTGAAAAGTCTCAATTCCACCTTGATCTGTGAGAGGGTTTTAGGGTTGACTGATAAGAACCTGTAGTTACAGCCCTTTGTGTCAGATTTACCTGTCTCACATCCTGGAATTCTGCCTGCTCCTGGGAAATTCCCGTGTTATTTCTGACTCTTCTTTTCTGTATTTTTATTTGGATCACCCAAGAAAAACAAGGTAAATACTGCTATTATAGGTCTCTTCTTCCAAATGACTCTTGAAAATGGGTTGGGAGAGGGAAGCTCCCTTCTACTCACAGACAATAAATAAATTAAAATAAAAAAAGAGCAGGAGGTGGAATACTACTTATCACTTGCATTTTCTGTGGCTTTTCTGCTGAAAGTGACAGCATCCTTAGACTTCACGTGGCACAGTGGTAGCTCAGGCAACTATTTTAATTCTTCCTCTGTTACGGAGGAGTTGATGAACTGCTGATCACCATTAGTATCTACAGTCACCATCACGTTTGAATTTTAATCTGGAGTATTCTCAACGAACCTATAGAGAGAGTTGCTGTCATTTGGCCGACGAGCAGTAACTCAGACTGGAAAACATGAGGCTGACCTAATCTGCACAGCTTTGTCATCTGCCCCACTTGGGACAGAGAAGAGGACAACACAACCCAAAAATTTTCAAAATAAAAACAAATGCATGCATGGGGTTTCTCACCACTAGGTTAGTTGTATTAGGTTTGGAAGCCCATCAGATGTCTAATTGTATTTGATGTTTTTTCTTAGTGTGGTCGAGAGAGGAGTTTGCTTCACTAATCTCATCTCTGTATATGTTATAGCCTATATCAGAAGGGCTGGATTAGCAATAGGGATCAGTATACTAGTTTAAGGACCAATATATTAGTTCAGCAAAAGGCATCAGTGAGTGCTAGTTCTAAAACTTTCCAGTTTAGCTTTGCTTTTTGTGTGAGCAGCCTTGTTTTTGTCAACAATCCTTCACAAGAGCACTGGAATCACAGTAGACTATTTATCTTTGCATCCCCAGGTGCAAGGACTTTTTCCTTGGATTTCACATATATTGTTTTGAGTTATTGTGCCCCAAGATAGAAAGTTGCTCATTATGCTGTAACAAGCAATGGAAATGTGATAAATTGGGGAAAACCAGCTGAAGGTTGGCCAAAAGTCACTGTGGTGAAGCTGAAGGAGAAATAAAGGGGAGGAAGCAGGTGGTCTGAGACTACCTTAGATGCAGTCACGCGTGCCCAGAAGTGTGGGAGATGGAGAGGTCAGCTTGGCCTCGTCAAATGTCGACTCGCTGATGATGAGGCTCTGGAAAGGAGACAGAAGGTCTGAATAAACAGAAGTGTTTTGTACCTAGCCATAAGATAAACTCTCTGCTGATTATGAAGACTTGTTACGGAATTTGCTTGCTTTTTTGCCAATGGATTGTTAGTGGAAATGTACTGAGTATGCGTGTTAGAATATAAAAGGCTTGCTTTAGAAAGTAGACATGTAGAGACATACGTCATGGTCATTAAGGCAGTAAAGAGATGTTCCTGGCGAGAGAACCCTGCGTCGTGTGGCTAACTCGCGACAATTGGTGCCCGAACAGGGACACGAACAGGGACTTGACCAGAGGCTTGGCCTAACTTGAAGACTGACCGGTCCAGGACGCGTTGAGATAAACGTGGCAGACCGAGGATTCATCATCCCTTCAGTTCGATTGCCTCTCGCTGGACAAAGGTAAGTGTGCGCTATGGGGAACAAAATGACCTCAGAACAGAAAAATGTCCTAGTTACCTTTCAGTCTATACTTAAACGATGGGGGGTATCAGTATCCTTCCCCAATCTACAGCAAATGCTTGCATGGGCCACCAGGAAGGATCCCTCCATCACCAGTTAGACAGTTTAAAACCCAGAGGTTTGGGAAGAGATCGGGGTGAAATCTTGGTACGCATCCACTAAAGGTGATAAGGTGGGCATTGGGGTGGCATGAAACCTGGAGAAAAATTTTTGAAGCTTTAAAAAGTCATGTGGGCTCATCATCGGTCACCCCCCATCCGCTTGAGAATGAAGGAGCTGCAGGTTCCTCCTCAGATTCACTCACTATGCCAGCAACTCCCTTGTTACCACCGCCGCGGGGGGGGCTTGCTGCCTCCCCTCCTGAGGGCCTCAACAATCCCTTTGATCCTGGTGGTGGACCAGTGGCCCCTATCGCAAGAAAAGTCACTGCAGTTAAATATCCTTGCTCAAGAATAACTTGCAGCTGGACATATAGTGCCAACTACAAGCCTGTGGAATTCCCCTGTGTTTGTGATCAAAAAACGATCAGGGAAATGGAGACTGTTACATGATCTCAGATTAATGCTGTTATTGAAGATATGGGCTCTTTACAACCAAGGCTGCCTTCCCCCACTATGCTTCCACAGTCATGGCCGCTTATAGTACTAGACCTAAAAGACTGTTTTGGTAACATCCCACTGTGCTCTGATGATGCACCATGTTTTGCATTCTCGGTTCCTTCTGTTAATAATGGGGAACGCCGTCGCAGGTACCGCTGGACTGTGTTACCTCAGGGCATGAAGAACAGCCCAACCATTTGTCAAGAATTTGTTGCTGGTGTTTTATCTCCTGTACGCCAAAGGTTTCTCAATGTCTGCATATACCACTACATGTACGATATCCTGGTCGCCGCACCAACAGAGGTGACGGTGACTGAAGTTGTGTCAGTGATCATAACAGCAGCAACTCAGGCAGGATTGCAGATTGCACAGGACAAAATCCAGAAGACACCGCCTTGTCTATATCTGGGCTGGAGGATTTCGCACGCTTGAATCCAGCCTCAGACTCTAGCTTTGGGTACCGAAGTTAGCACCTTAAACAATCTGTAAGGGTTATTAGGTGCCATAAATTGGGTGTGACCTCTAGTGGGAATTTCTACAGAAGATTTTCACCCCTTCTTCAGATTACTGGAAGGGGATCCGGACTTATCATCACAGCCACATTTGAAACCAGCAGCAGCGACAGTGCTGCATACTGCCATCTCAAAGATGACCCAGCAACTGTTGTGGAACTGTTGGGTTCAGTTAAAATGGATTACTGTTTGTATTTTAACTAGGGTGGAAAGAATCAATCATTAGTTCAGTGTGTTAATTCTAGTTTAACTGCTTATAGAAATCACTCTGGTGTAATTAAGTCTGGGAGTGTGGATACAGAATGCGTTAAAAATGGGGTTAGTTTGTCTTATTGCTTTTCTCTGTGTTTTAGTTTGCATTCCTTACTTATTACAATGTGTTCAGAAAATGATACAAGATGCTTTAAATCACCCTTTTTCATTAGTAAAGAAGGGGAAGATGTGAGAGATGGAGAGGTCAGCTTGGCCTTGCTGAATGTCGACTTGCTGATAATGAGGCTCTGGAAAGGAGACAAAAGGTCTGAATAAACAGAAGTGTTTTGTACCTAGCCATAAGATAAACTCTATGCTGATTATGAAGACTTATTACGGAATTTGCTTGCTTTTTTGCCAATGGATTGTTAGTGGAAATGTACTGAGTATGCGTGTTAGAATATAAAAGGCTTGCTTTAGAAAGTAGACATGTAGAGACATACGTCATGGTCATTAAGGCAATAAAGAGATGTTCCTGGCGAGAGAACCCTGCATTGTGTGGCTAACTCTTGACACAGAAGGACACTGGCATATGTCAGTGAGTTCTTGGAAAAGATTGAACGCATATGCCAAAGTATTGCATATACCAGTCTTTACTGTTTAAATGTAGGACTTGAACTCTGAGAGCACACAGTTGATTTATGGTATATACCAGGTGACTTGATGAGGAATAACGGAATGTTGGCTTTCCAACACTACGCTGGATTTAGAGAGTTTTCTTCCTGGATTTTTGGATGACACTTCCAAAATGGAGGGATGTTAGAGCATGACAAGTTAGCAAGAAATGTGGGCACCACATAGGAGTAGGAGATGATCTCCTAATAGTAAGAGGCAAATAATACTGAAAAAAATAGAGAAGGAAAACTTTTTAATTATTATTATATAGAAGCACACCTTTTGAAAGAGGTACCTGGAGAAGCAAGAGGAGTGCCTAGGGACATGAGGTTGTGAAAGGTGAGCAGGGCAAGAGCAGTGCAGCTGGCTGCCTCCCAGAGGAAGGCTGGCTGTTGGTTTAGGAGTGCTGAGCTGTAGGAAGGCTGTTCTTTAAAAACAGAAGCTGTGATGTATAAATTGCAGAAATAAAATCAAAGCTGAGGGTGTAGCTGGAGAACTGCAGAACAGCAGCTTGAAAGTGCTGAAGAAGGGAAGAGAGAAAGAGGAGTGGCTGGAAAGGTGGATCATGAGCGGTTTTGTGTGGTGTTATTTTTTTGAAAACAATACACAGGTTTGTCTCATAGAGAAGTTGCAGAGGAGGAATGAGTGGTGAGCACCAGAGATCAGATGCATGTCCAAGAGATGAGGATCTAGGAAGTAAAAATCCTGCTTAGTCCTACTGTTCTGTCTTATTGGTGTTAATGATCTTCAAGCAAAACTGGAATGGATTTAATTCTGTGGGTGGTTATATTCACTTCAAATCTGAGAGGTGGAGAAGAAAAGCTGAAAGATTTCTATAAGAAATTTCAGCTTTGTTAGTTGTGGCTCTTTGAAGTTGACTCAAACAGAGAATTTGAACATAGATAGAAAAGTGTGCCAGCGGAGTACTTTTGTATATCAATTTTTGCAGACTCTATACTGAATAAAGTGCTCTTCAAGAAACCAAGTGATGATCTCATTAAATGTTCAGGAAAACGTAAATAACAGGTTAGTATTTTGTATACTGAAGCACTTAGTCTTTGATTAAACAGGCATTTGATTAGATAGCCTAATTTTAATCACTTGAGGAAAACATCAATAGTGTTAGACTGGTGCTAAATCAAGCATCTGCTTAAGAACCTTATCTAGCTGTGGTGGGTTTTAGAGTGTAGTTGCGTAACCCAGTCTCCTAATTCTGTCCTGTAGTATTATTTTTGATAACTGGTAAGATATCAGCCCTATTTTCATTAAGCTGTAGAACTTTGAAGCTGACGTCAGAGGCCATGCTTATTGTAAGAGAAACTCTCGTTTCATTAAAGGCACTTTTTAGTATTGTTGTTTACATATATGTTACTGTGTATACATTTTACTTGTTATATATTTTTATCTGGTTCTGCAGAAGTAGATTTTGGCAACAGTTTAGTCTTCCACAGCTACCAAATTTTAATATTTTCATTACGTTAGAACATTCTGAATAAATTTAATTGCAGAAATGCTTGTTTAAAAAAAGATTCGATTGTACTGAAATTAATGTACTTTCCTCTTTCTTTTAAAGGAAAAGCAAGCCATATGCCAGTACTTCTAAGTGTGGAAGACCTCCTTTTCTTCATTAGTGAGAATTTAATTCCACAAGATACTGTATGAAGCCAGAAAGATAAACCTTTCAACCATAGTTCTTGCTTACTCAACTGAAGTCATTTTATAGCAGAATTGAAGAGTAGATCCTTTGTGTAGATCTCACGGTTTTATGCTATACAAGTAAATTTAAAAAAATTATGGTGGCTAATTAACAAACGGCAAAGACTGGTTGTTTTTATTTACATTCAGATGAACTGCTTTGATTTGTCTGTGATAGAAAACCAGAGCTGCATAAGCTGCTTCCAGCAGATTATGGATTTTGTGGTTGACACAGTAATCCAGAGTGCCTGGTGAATGTTGACAGCAGTTTTTAAATCACTGCCCTGTGCTTCCATAAGAGGTTTTTTTGTTGTTGGTTGGGTCTCTGTAAGGCTGGAAGATTGTTATTTAGGGTTTACTAGGGTTTCCTATTAAAACAAATGAGGTAGATGAAAATGGTTTGTTTTCCTAAATAGAAGAAAAAGCCCTGCTTACCGGGGCAAATTTATCTGAGTTGGTAACAACTTGTATTTAAAATCGATAAGACAGTTTTCTCTAAAAATGTGAACAAAACCCATGCAGCAGAAAATGGTATTCATACGCGTTAGTGGTATGATGCAGGTAATGACTTGAAGCATGCTTAAGGAATATATGAAACCAACCTTCTTGAATTAAAATCCAAGAAAACCTCCCTAAAGATTTGTGGTTATTTGGGTGGGGAGGGTTGAAGTTGTCTATTCAGTGTGGCAGATTAAGTAGCATATTGTTAATTCCTCAAGCCTGTAAGACTTTGTTCAAGAAATACTAATTTATATTCTGTTGCTTAAAAAGCAACATCTCTTTCCTGAAATGTTGTCTTCTTGGCTCAGTCTTCATATGTTACATTGAAAATTAAAATGAACAGTTTTAAGAATTGGAGGTAACTATAAAATATGAAAGCTGTGTTACAATAGTGACCTAAACTGGTTGTTGTACAGACATTCCCTATGTATTTCAAACTACAGGGTTAGTAATAAGCAAGACAGATAATTGATCATTTAAATCTGTATGGAGAGTACCTTAGAGTAAGTTTAAAATTTAGGTGTTTATATTACAAAAGGATGAGTAACCTTTTAACCTAATCTTTTCAGACTCTGTTGGGATAGAAATAAGTGAAAAGTCCAAATGCACAATCTATTACAAACACCTCCCCACTCATCTTTAAAGTAAACGATACTGAACAAAAAAGAAGCAGAAGTGATGGAAAGATTTTGTGTATGTTACAGCTGGTAGTCTAAGCAAACAAACAGCTGTGGAATATGGCTGTTAAGAGAACTGTGTGCTAGTAGAACTAAACAGTTCTTGTGATTTTAGTGGCAGGAATCGTGGTGTTTTTGGTTTTTTTTTTTTTTTAACTTTAAGCTGGAAGATTAAATACACTACTTCTTTTTAATCATTTTTTATTCTTATTTCAACTCTTACGTGGCTTTTGCTTTCACTGAACTAGCAATTGAACATAGCAAGATGGGAAACTAAAATAGCAAAGCAGGGAGATTTAGTTTGTAGTTTAAGTTTCTTCTCACACTGCTGCCCCAGATGCAGCTTGTAGATGGAATTCTATCTATTCATTTATTTTTGGGATTGGACGTCTTGTTCAAGGTGTATCATGGTTAATGAGAGGTGTGCAAGAGTCCTTGAGCAGTTCTGTGATGCAGTACTCTAGTGATTATCTAAACACTTTAAACTTTATATCAGGCTGTGTTGCAGTTCACTTTTTGTCAGAGTAGGCCAGAACTTTGTTACAGGAGTGGACCCACTATGTGCATCCTGTGGGCTGCGGCTGGATTAGTTGCCCTGGTTTAGCAAAAATGTTCTGCTGGTCATAGCTTGAGCACCATGATGTGTGTGCTGCTAGTTTCAAATTCTGACTTGAAGAAGAACAAATTAAATGTTTTAAAATACAAATTCAGGTCTGAAGATTGATAAGCGGCTGTGCAGCAGTTGATTTAGTTTTACACATCTGTGGTCAGTTGTTTTATGTTGGAGGCTTGCTGGTGGATTGTTGATGATTTTCAGTTGTGTCATTAAAGCACACTTCTAGTATTTGTAAAGTTTTGGGATATTCCATTGGAGTATCTCTTGGTCTCGGTGAAGTATTTCTCACTGATATTTCTGAGGTACTGATTAGTGCAACTTTATAGGTGAGGAGTTGATGCAGATCAAGTAATGTGTCTTCACTCACATGGAGTCTGCCAGAGCTGTAAATTTATCCTCATTCCTCTAAGGCCTTGGTTAGCTGCCTAACCACTTGGACTTCAGTTCCTCTAAGACAAAGGCACCCAAAATGGGTTTTAAACTGTATTTATGCTCTGTTAAATAGCTGCGAGGAACAGCATAGCTTTTGGCTTCTTATTTTTGTGGTATAATGGTATTCAGTACTGAAGATCTACAGTGGGATGACCGCATCTCTTGATTTCCAGAGCCTGCTGAAATGAAATCCTCATATGGGCTAGAAGCTGTGTGGTCTGATCCTCCTTCCTTTATCTTCCTTCATCTTCATATGCTTCTAAGATGGCAATGGCGCTGCAGCTATAACTGACATTTAAATCAGCTTGCAAGGTTACCTGCTTACTCTCTATCTAGAAGAAAAAACATTTCAATCTTAGTGCTTACACTAATGAAGATTTTGTGAGCTAAGAACTACCTCAGTTGCACAGGCATGTGCTTTACTCATCCTGTTAAATGTGTTTTTGTTGTTCATTGAATCGATCTATTATCCTTTGTTGCTGCAGATGTTCCTAAAAAGGACGTGCCATTTCTCATGTAGTAACTTGTGTAATGTCGAGAAAAGGGAATGTGATACAATTCCACGTTAAAGCAAATATTGCTTGTGTTGGTTTATTATGTGCAGCCTTTAATATGGTTATGAAGAGTTTAAGATTTATTTTCTTTCAGTTGAAATGTGAAAAGTGTAACTTGCCTCATTTGGAAAAGAAAGTCCTCCCCTTTCTTTCTAGTATTTATTTAATACAAATGGTTGTGATGAGTTTGGTTGCTTGAGGCTACATCATGTGTGTGCAGTCAGCCTGATTGTTGGCTGGCCAATTGGAGTGGCACCTCGTGAGCAGAGCATGGTCCCGCAGCATATGATAAGGATTTGACCTGACAGTTTTACAGTAATGCTACACATGGAGGCTTAGAGCAACAAAAAAGGGTATGGTGGACTTCATGGCTGAGACCTGTGCTGTTCCTGCTGCTGTATAGAAAAAAGTGTGATGCTCTTTTCAGGAACAACAGAAAAGCTTTCTTTCCTCTTTCATGCACTGCTTAAGAGTCTGTGTGGACCCATCTATGTCTTGTACATTTCTAAAGACACTGACAAACCAATTGTGGTTTAATTTGGAGAGTTCATTAATTTATTACTATTGGTAGTCATTTACTTTGTTTCTGGTAGGTTAGTTTACCTTTCAAAACGAAGATGCTTGCATTTTGGATTGTTAGACTACTTTTGTATGATCTGCCGTATATTAGCATGGGGCAATCATTTACCAGCTCCTCAGTGCTTTTAGTATGGTTTTGTAACTATATAGTTAATGATTTATTCAGAGATCTAGTGAATTGATGTATTGTGAAATATTTTAGATCTTAGCAATGATAAGGCAGAAGTAATGCCACAAAAAGATTGTGACTTTACATGTTTAATCAGTTTCACGATACAAATAGTAGGTGATTATTAAGCAGGAATGCCAAGTTCTCTGATGGTTCACTCTTGAAAACTGACCTGCATTCTTCTCTCTTGCAATGATATATAATGAAAAAGTTATTAATACAGTTATTTTGGGAGAGGATATAATTAATGAACTATATGAAAACAGAAAATAGTCCAAACAGCTGAGTAGGAAGATCATAAAATTACTCTCAAAATAATTCAGTGAATTTATTAATTAGTGGAAAGCAGTTTTTGGCGTCTTTTTAATAAGCAAAGACATTATTGTTGCTTTAATTTTCTAAGTGATGTTATGACCGTAACTTAGGTAGTTACTAAACTTCTAACTGCATGTTTTTTCCTTTGGACCCGCACTACTTTATTCTGAAAAATGTCAGGAATTTTTACCTAGAGGCTTTCAGTTTTCACTTGTGACTTGCACGTCTCTTTGTCATATAAAAGCAAAAACTCAGCTCACTCATCTGTTATTCTTAGGTTTATCTAAGCACTTAGGTATTTCTTTAATAATCTTTTTCTTCTTTCTGCCTGCAGGCAGAAAATTTCCTTTTTTTTTTTTTTTTTTTTTTTCAGACCTGTATTCCCTCAAAGAAGAGGGAGTGTTGTGCTGCTGTAGCCAGCAAGGTGATAAAGCTTCATCCTACTGTGGAAGCAGTGACATGTAATCTCACACTTCACACTGTTCGGACTGTGGCTATTGCAATGTGTCTGTATCAAGATAGTACACTTACTGAGGGTTCTGAATTTCTTAGATTGATGAAAGCTGTTTGACTTTATTTCTTGATGTTACAAAATAGCACCATTAGTGCAGTTTTGTCCTGAACAGACTTGACTTTAAGCTTTCATTCACTCTTCCTTACCTTCAGCCATTTAAGATGTCCAAAGCTGCAATATCCCATCAATTGAGGAGATAAATTTAGCTAGTATAGGCATCTGTAAGAAGAGGAGCTGAGATGAGTAATGGTCCTGATATGGAAACCCCAGTTAAGAGTTCAGTGTCAGTGGAATGGATCCAGAACTTACTGTGGAAGGAGCTGGAAGCTAGGAAGAGGCTTCAAACTGAGGTGGTTGAATCTGTCTGACTGCCTCTGGCACTTGACCACGACTGAGAAAATTAGGATAAAACAGTTCAATTAGAAGGGCCCTCCAAAGATTGAGTCCAGCTGCCTGACCACTTCAGAACTACTCAAAAGGTCAAACACATTATTGAGGGCATTGTCCAATGTCTCCTGAGTGCTGACAGGCACGGAGCGTCAGCCACCTCTCCGTGAAGCCTATTCCAGTGGCGGACCACCCTCATGGCACAGAAATGTTTCCCAGTGCCCAGCCCAACCCTTCCCTGGCAGCTCTGTGCCGTTCCCTTTCTGCCATCAGTTCCCAGGAGCAGAGTCCAGCACCACTGCTGCTTCCCCTCCTCAGGGAGCTGCAGGGAGCATTGCATTCACCTCCCAACATCCTCTTCTCCAGGCTGGGCAACACGAGTGTCCTCAGCCTCTCCTCACAGGATGTGCCTTCCTGCCCTGTTACCAGCTGTGTTCCCTCGTCGATGCTTCAAGTTTCCCAAAATGAATTTTGATGGTTAATTCTGCAGCAGCTATGAGAAGGGCTTCACAGCTGCAGGACTTGCTACCTGCAGAAGAGTTACACAAAAATCTTCTAGCAACTTACTGGCTAACCTAAGCACATTTCGTGCTTTTCCTTCTGGCATATCAAAAGGATAACGTTAACTCAGGCTGATGCAGTATTATATATTCTTCAAAGTTCATCAACAGTCTGTGCTTGGGACTGGCCAGTGCAGCTGAAACAAATAAAGTCTGAATAAGGGCCGTTCTTCCAGCAGTGCCTCAGGGTCTCTGATCTGATGGTTGCTTTAACATCCTTTTTATCTTCTGTAGCCTACAACTACATACAATGTTGAGTATGAGGTTGCACCAACACAAAGTATAGCTGGAGAGTCCCCTCTTTTGACAAGCTGGCTGTGCTTTGTTAATGCACTTAGTGTGTGGGATCCGTCTGCAAGGCCCCTCATCCCTCTAGGGAAGGAAAGCCTCTCCCGGTTCAGTGTCATCAGCAAACTTGCTGAGAGTGCACTCCACTCTTGCACCAAATCACTGACAGAAATGTGGAATGGGACAGGCCCTAGAATTGAGCCCTGGGGAATGCTGCTGGTGGCTGGCTTCCAGCTGGGTGTAAATTGTGGGTTTAAAATGCGTGCTACAGCACTGCTAGTGTGTTGATATCTGCTAGCCCTGAGAAGATCACTTTTGGATGAATGGTTCCTCCAGAAGAGATTAAACCCATGAACTGGTGCTAGTTTGTACTTCAGAGGGCTTGGGCTCCAATATGAAAGGAGCTGCTGATAGCCTGTGTGTAGTTTTATAGACCTGGGAGAGCTTTAGAAGAAAAGAATTCAGTGTTTTCCAGGTGCTCACGTTCATTTTAATCTAAAACTACTTTGACGAGTTCTTGGATTGAGAAGTATTCAAGGAGCTCTTGCTCCTGTGGTGTCAGTGCTTTAATGTCCTGTTAGTCTACTGGGGGCTCTGATTTTTAACTAGCTTGTAGCATGTCCTGTTCACAGTTGAAATACTTCTAGAAACAGCCATCTGATAGCCAGACTGGGTGGCCAGTTGTGTAGAGAAGTTCTGAGTAATAAATCAACTTCTTCAGGTATTTAAATGTGAGCTCTCCAAAATAAATCAGCTGCTTCTTCCTGTTGTTATTTTTGGGCTGTTTGCTTTGAAACTGTCTGGCTGCTTGTTGCTGTGTTGTTGTCCTGTGGCCTCAGAAATGTAGGTTAGGGGGAAGACAACTGTGCAGCTCTGCCCATCGCTCTGGCCTGTCTCATGATGACAACTGGGCTGTCCATCCATGCACTGCTCTTGCAGGAGGTGCAGAGTGGCATGTGGCTTGCAGCTGGAGTTATTTGCACTGAGGGATATAGCAGAGAGTTAGGAAGGACTTTTATGAGTGTTGATGTGAAAGGAGATGCTAACAGAAGTGTTGGAGGGAGTTGCTGGCTGAAACAAGCCAGCAGCTGTGCCACTAAGTGTTGAAGATATTGTTAAGTTCCTCTGATGTTTAGATTCTGTTGTCTTGAATTTCAAGTTGGAAGTGATGGATGCGAAGGAGACCTGGTGAGAAGAAGTGAGTTTTGAGGTTGAAAACAAGCAGAATGAAAGAATGGACTTGCTACATTTCTGCCTGCTCATCCCATACACACAGACTGAAACCTTCCTTTTCTGCTTGTGAACACTGTTTGGGCTCATGTACCTCTTCACAGACTGGATGTTAATAGGCACCATCCTAATTAACATGCCAGAATCATTTCTCCTCTCTGGCTTGAATGTGAAAGATATGGTTATACTTTGTGCCAGTTGAAAGGACACGTTTCAGTATTGTGGGGAGAGGCAGGGCTGAGGAAGAAGAGGCAAAAGTAAGTTTATTTTTGAAGACATTGGTGCCTTTGTCACCCTAGCCTGTATGTGTGTTTGGAAAACTAAGCTGTGTAGCCAAGGTTGAGTCATACTCGGTGCTTGATTTGAACAGTCTCTCCAGAGAGCAGCCAAGGGGGTTATTTATCTATCTTAGTTTTTAATTTTTAATAGCTATGAGTGATAGACTATGCACTGTTTCCCTCAAACTGTCTCCAGCGATAAGTTTTCTTGTTTTTCAAGATAATGGCATTCCCTGTGGATATGTTGAATGGCTACACTCATGAAGACTTGGAGAGCTCTGCAGAGGACTACTTGTCTGAACTTCGGTGTGGGGATCCAAATCAGCCTGAATTCTTATCCCTGTCAGACCGCAGCAAAGTAAGAACCAGCTTAGTCCCAGTTCTGTTGATATACTTGTGGATTTAAAATACTTAGAAATACCTTGTCTATAACTATTGAATTATGTCATTATTTAAGCATCTTTTTTTCCAAATTCCTGTTTGTTTTATTCTGCAATTGCAGTGAATCTGAGCATTGCTGACTGCTGCTTCTAGGCAATGCATCTATATAACTAAGGGCTCGTGTTTTACTGAAGCTAAATGCCTCAGTTTGCATCTCAGTCTTCCAGTGATCTTCAGGGCAGAATTCAATTTTTGATAAACAAATTTCACTGATAATCAGAAGTGATTATTTTCTTTTTATGAGAAATATTCACTGCAGTTGTTAGGAATTCTGGCAGAGGCTGGCTATGTCATTTCGTGTTTTAAACATTTAACCCTTGATTGATGTTGATTCTATTTAAATGAACACTTCTAATAGTACTGATAAAAACAGCAGCGTATAGCTTTAATGAAAGATAAGATTGCTGAGAGGATTCTCTGTAAGATTAAAAGGTCAATGCTGCAGGCTCTGTTGCAGTTGCACTCTTGGGTACTTTCCTGTATTTCTGCAGGTGCTGTATTTGTCTGTGTTAATGTCATGGTCAGTGGCATAGCACATCATAGTCTTTTCAAATTGTTTTCTTGGAAAGAAAGTCTATTTAACACAGCATTGACTTCTGTCTAGTCTTTGTTTATTAACAAAATACTGAAAACGTGAATTTAAATAGCAAAATGCTTTCAAAAAAGGTATCAGCTTTCTTATGTTGTTGTTGAGGGGAAAATCAAGCAGGCAAACTTGAGATTCCTAAAGGGTGTGTAATTTTAGTGAAGATGCTTTTGAATCTAGCTTTTCTACCTTGGTACAGCAGGGCTCATGTTAACAAACAACAATTCAGCTGTGCCAGTTTGTTTTTGTGCCTACCTGCCTGCTTTGTTCCTCTGCTGGCTTTGGCAGCTTACGTAGCTGGAGCAGATACAGACACTTACTGCAGTTGTGCACAGTAAGCTGCAATCAGCAGAGAGCTGTAACAGTATAAGTTACTGTAGCTAAACTTGCAGAGCTTGAGTTAGAGCTTTTTGCAATGTAATGTTTCTAGGAAGAAATGTCTGAAGTGATGGCTGGGGTTTGATGCTTGTCTTTTACCATTAACCATTTAAGCACTTGGTTTTCAGCATTTGTCTTGCTTACCCTGCTAAACCATTCTCTATAAATTTTACTAATGTTGTATCAGTAAGAGTCTATTGAAGTATTGTACGCTCTTGTTTCAGATTCCTATTAGCTTGTCAACTGTGGGCTTCGTTCCTCTTTATGGTGGAGAGCAGACGCACAAAGTTCTTGCTTTGTTTGCACCAGAGGACTCTCTCACAGGTTTCATTTTAAGATTCTAATCTGTGTTGCTGTTTCTTTTTCTGTGGTGAATACATGTAACCAGTCCCTTGCTCATTCCACACTAGCATAGCTCATAACTTTGCCACTTCTGTACTAGTTGTTTACTGCCTACTTGTTCCTATACTACTCTTCTTGTTGTGAATTCATGTACACAAGGGGTTGAACTTTGCCTGCTAATTAGAGTAGGGCTGGAGCCATTGAATACAGAATACATGTAGCATAATATCACAATGCTCATCTGAATCAAAGTACAATGTGTGTCTCTTGATCACTTGGATGTACACATCACCTCTCCAAATGGAATTTGTTGAGCATTCATAAAATCCATTAATTTGCCATTGAACTTAGAAGCTTTTAATTAGAAGTGATTGATCAGTACCATTTGGGAATTTGTCTTTACCTTCAGGTCTTGACATAGTTCTGGCTATCTCACTGATATATATATATTTTTTTCCTCACTTTTCCTTGTGTTTTTTTTCCCCTTTTCTTCCTTACAGTCCTCCATATAATGCTACATATATGATATCCAAGTGTGCCACAGGTGCTAGTAGAGCAAACTCGTCCTAAACACTAATCATTTGGCCGTCAGCCTTCTTACATTCACATGACTCTCTAGAACAGTATCTATATCCATTCAGTATCTATATCCATTCAGTATCTATATCCATTCACAAGCCAGAACTAAAATATTCGCACACAAGACTTCTCTTGGCAGGCTCAGATTCTGGTGAAAGGAGGTACTAGAGTACAGTGGTGAAGGACAGCATTTATGTCTGAAAAGCAGATGCAGATTTTGTACACCATAACATATAGAAACTAATTTTACTGTTTTTCTTTTAAAGCAAGATTTTAACTAGGGACAGTTGCATTAGAGAGGGGGACGAGGGGGATATGTAGCACCAGGAGTATTGTGCTAAAGTAGTAAGAGCTGCATTAATCTAGTGCCAACTAGTAGGTGCTTAATTTACTATAGTGGTATTCCTAATTGTTTGACAGCTATAACAAATATCTTCTTTTGGAATGATAAGAATCACTAACTTTTTTTCCCTGTTGACTCTCTCAAGCTGTAGCCCTGTTTCTTGCTTACCAGTGGTGGTCGATTGATGACATTTTGAGAACATCTGTTTCTTCTAGAGAGGGTCTTCAGAAGGTAAAGTTTTACAGTGTTCACCTCGCAGTTGTTCCTATCCTTCAACATAGTGGAATGTGATGGCAACTAACTACTGTCTGAGATATTACACACTTTTACTTTATTCAGAAATGAGTTAGCTGTCTTACATAAGAAAACAAGGGAGAAAGGATTAAGCACTAGCAGGAAGAGAATTTTCTAGTAAAAATGTTTACAGAACACTTCAGTGCATTTAACTGCGTATGCAAGGTATTTCCATGTTAATGGTGCTAGGACAACATTAAATGGAGTGCATTAAAAAGAACGTGGCCAGCAGGTCGAGGGAGGTGATCTTCCTTTCTCTACTCTGTTCTATCAAGACCACATCTGGAGTATGTCCAGTTCTGGGCTCTCCAGTTCAAAAAAAAAAAATCATCTAGAGAGAGTCCAGTGGAGCACCACAAAGATGATTAGAAGCCTGAAGCATCTCCCGTATGGGGATAGGCTGAGAGACCTGGATCTATTCAGCCTGGAGAAGACTGAGAGGTGACTTTAAATATTTTTAGAAATATCTGAAGTACAGGACCCAAATGGGTGGTATCAGATTCTTTTCAGCGCTCTGCAGCAACAGGACAAGAGGCAATGGGCAAAAACTGGAACATGCAAGTTCCATACAAACAGGCAAAAGAAATTCTTTACTTTGAGGGTGATAGAGCACTGGAACAGGCTGCCCAGGGAGTTTGTGGAATCTCTTTCTCAGGAGATATTCAACACCCACCTGGACATTCTCCTGTGTGACCTACTGTAGAAAGCCTGCTTTAGCAGGGGGTTGGATTAGATAATCTCCAGGGATCCCTTCCAATGCCTATGATTCTATGAAATGTTTTTTCCTTACTCTTCAGAATGCAGTATATTTGGTTATACTGGAACATCTTACCGTGGTGCACTGTGTTATAGGGATACATATCAGTCTTACTGGGAAACTGTTAAACTAAAAATACTGAAAGGAACCTGTTTGATAGAGAAGCATTGGAGCTAGTGTTCTGCAGTAGGCAACACAAGTTGTCTGGTATCTGCTTTTTTTTTTTGTTGTTCATTGAGCTTTGTCGAGACTACTGACACTTGTGTAGCATAGTTATGCTGTTTTTTTCCTAAAAGTGGAAACCTGTATCTTTCCAGGAACTTCATTCTTATCTGCTGGTGGAATTTGGGCACTCTTTGAATCTTGTATCAGATTTACTCTAGATAATTTGGCATGTTGCATTGTTTTCTGTGTTCTCCATAAGGATAGGATGGTATGCAGCAAGGAAAGCTGAATCTCTACAGGTGGGGTAGCTGAAACTTTAGGCATTGGAAAGGGAACACGGTTCCTTCATTCTTCCTTTACAGTGGTTAGGATAGTAGTAAATTTAAATCTCGTTCGTGAGAGGAACCCTGCAGGACAGAGAAAAAGGTACTGAATTCCTTGTTTTGTGCCACAGAAAATGCTGCAACTGGTTTTTCCACTGCATTGCATCCTGTTGTCTGCCATTGTGTCAGCAGTGATTGAGTGTGCTAGATCCTGCTACCCAGTGTGTTTTGTCATGCCTCCTCTGTAGGATTTCAGTTACCTGCTAGCCTGGGAAGTCTGAGGCTGCCATACTGCTATTGTAGCGAAAGCAGTTTTCAGTTAAAATATTCCCCATCCCACACACCCCCTGGTACTTCGCTCAGCTTTTATCCGTTGGATTGGGATTGACGTTGATGTTGTGAAAGATAGCACTTTATACTTAACTTGCTATGGCATGAAAGTATATCCAAGCTCTCAAACCCGAGAGCTCTTACTGCTTGTCTTGACTCCATTTACAGTTTTGTTAGCTGGCAGCTTTGAAAAATAAAATATCTGCTGTGTATTACCTGAATTGATTACTCTTCTGAAATGTTATTCTGTATTTCTTTAGGTGAATTCTGTGGGGGAGAGGGTAGTTCTGTATGTTCTGAATCGAATTATCTATCGCAAAAATGAAATGGAGAGAAACGAGACCCCATTCCTTTGTCACAGCAGTGATGACTATGCTAAGATCATGTGGAGAAAAGGAGAGGCTGTTGGGTTCTATTCTGTTAAACCTGCAGGTAAAAAAAATAATGAACTATGGGATCTGGGGGAATTGGGGGTAAGGAGGTTATTTGGAAAAATAGTAGTAGTCCTTAGGAGCCTTGCAGGCCTAGTGAGTTGGTGTTTTCCTGAAGTCGAGAAAAGCCAGATTGCAGTTAAGATTTCTTGCTAGTAGTTCTTAGTTAATTCTTACATTTTTTTCATGTTCTACAAAATGCGTTCAAAGCCATAGAAATGATGTATATTTGAAAGGTTTGTTTTCTTCGTTGAGCACTTGCTTTTCAAACAATCCTAGATGTATATTCCAAATGTGATACTAGGTCAAAAAACCCTGAAAATTCATTTATCTGAAATGAAAGTGGCATCCTATTCTACAATCACTTAAATGTTTTATAGCATTACAGCATAAAAGCTTTGCTTACAGACATGAGATTCAGCTATGCTTGATGGTAAGAAAGGAATTTCTTCCTTCTACATGTGTATTGCTTCAGAGTCTATGGTTTAGCTAGCAGGTTTATGTCATTTATATTATGGATTTCAGTGCAGTTTTTCCTGTTTTTCTAAAACAACATTAGAATTTCCTTCCGGTTGTTTTAGACTTTACTATGTTTTTAAATTTTTCCGAAATAACATTTGGTGATTGAATAGATTAATTCCTCCATCTGACGTTCATACTGTATTTCTAGCAGTTTGCAAATACTATATTAAACTGAGACATTGACATTTCTGGTCCAGCATTAAACACAGGAAAACTACCAGCTAATTTACTCCAAATGTCTGTTAACTTTCTCTTATTTTTGTTTGTTTTATTAAAGAAACGAAGCCTTGCATAATTGGTGCGTGCCTTGGGATTTTTTAATGTCAAAACTGCTGTAGTGTGATGGTCACAAAATAATATTTGCATTGCTGTGCTTTTTATTTTCACCTTATCAGGGTGAAAGTTAAAATAGTAGCTTTAGTCTAGAATGGGGATAGTTATATATGAGTTTGTTGTTTTACTATACTTACACACACTTCTTATAGTTTTCATGATCCTCTGTCACTTAATTTGGGCCAAGTCAGCAAAGAAAGCTAATTTTACTAGGTGTTACCAGTATTTCACCTACATTTGATTCTGTGTTGTACTCTCCAAGTGAGTAGCCCACGTGGAGAAAGAGATCTTTGGATACAGATGGCTAGGAAGGAGTATTGGAGCTTGACAAGTTTGCCAGAGGGCATCTAACTGATGTAACTATCTGTCCACATTTGCATCACTTTTGAAATGAAGCGCATTTGTTAGTCTCAAGACAAAGTATGTTGCATAGACAACTATATGCTTCTCTGCTTCTCTCTCTTTCCTTATTAGAAGAAAGGGTTGTGGTTTCTCATTTTTGTTTTCTACTTGTTTGGTTTTTTTCTTGCCTTTGATGTGGTTTGCAGTGACTGGCAAAATGGCGTCGTTAAGTCCTTATCTAAATACTCCGGAAATCTGCCGCAACATGTCAGTACTGAAATAATAATGGATATGTCCCCTTTCTGCTAATTCAGGAGCTGCTTTAAGCCCGTACCATACTCAATGTTACCAGCTACCAGTGCTAGACACAATGTTTGTAAGAAGGAAGTGTCGTGGGAAAGACTTGGGGCTAATGATGTTAGAAGACTTTGTGCAGTCTTTTACTGAAGCCACTCTTGGTCTACGGTATCCGCTGTCATCTTTCATGTACAAAGGCAAGTTCTTTGATTTATTATTCTGATCTTCTTTGTGCATTCTTCACATGTCAAATGATTGCTGTCATTCAAGCTGCGTATTTATGGCCACGTCCTCAGTTTGTGTGAAATGTTCTGCTCTTCATTGAAGGCTGAAAATCCTGATTTGTATAATATTGTGAAGTATTTCCTGATTAGAGTTTGATCCTCTGTGTGAGGCTAGATTATTGGATCTCTGTTGGCTTTATGCCGCAGCTACACAGTTTACAGCTGTATTCCTTCCACAGTGGGCTGAGTTGTTTCTGGGTATGATCTCCCTATATGTATGTTCTTTGTAGCATCTTTTCCTTACTTGCTTGAAAGTCTCACAAGGTCATTTAATTCATGCTTCCTCAGATCGTCTTGTCAGGTGAGCATACTAGGCTATTTAACTTAAGTGTACGAAGGAAAAAAAAAAAATGTACAAAGAAACCACTTGTGGCTCTTTCATTGATTGCCTGGGAGGATGATGTCACTAAGAATATTCAGGAAACAATGTTGCTTGGGGCTGTTCAGGGAAGAAGCATTTCCTTTGCCCAGTTTCTCAAGGCTTATCTCATTTTCTGTGTATCTGCTGGGCTTATTTCTGTTAACATTTTCATCTGGCCTTCCTACTTAGCCTCTGGAAAATTTCTGCTTTTCTATTTACTGCTGTTTGCTGTTGGATCTGGCTGGAGATTTTTTTCTCTCCTGCTAGTTTTGGCCAACAAATTTTACTGAATAGAATTTAATGGCTAATCCATTTCCCTGTCGGAGCAGTCATGAAGTGACTGCGTTGGTGGGTAAGGGAAGAACAGCTGATACCACTTATCCTAACTTTTGTAAGGCATTTCATGTGGTCCCCTGCAACATCCTTGTCTCTAAATTGGAGAGAGATAGATTTGGATGGATTATTCATTGGCTAAGGAATTGGCTTTATGGCTGCATTCAAGTAGTTGCATTCCACAACTCAGTTTCCAGATGGAGACTAAGATGCCTCTCTGGGATTAGTGCTGGGACCAGTACTGTTTAATATTTTAATGACATAAACAGTGGGATTGAGTGCACTCTCAGCAAGATTGTGGGTGATGCCAAACTGAATGGTGCAGTTGATAGGCTAGAAGAAAGAGATGCTGTCCAGAGGGACCTTGACACTCTTGAGAGTGGTACTTGTGGGCTTCATGAAGTTCAACATGGCTCCATCTGGGTCTGGACAATCCCAAACGTGAAAAAAGGCTAGGTGATAAATGGATTGAGAGTAGTTCTGTGAAGAAGGATTTGAGAGTGCTGGTGGATGTGTAGTAGCACAACATGAGCTTGCTGGGTGCACTTGTAGTTCAGGAAGCCAACTACATCCAGAGGTGTGCATTGAAAGAAGCATGGCTAGCATAAGAAGGGCATTATACTTATAACGGATTCAGATGAGGGCCTGCAAAGAAGGGCTGAGGGAGGCTTGTTCAGCCTGGAGAAGGGGAGGGCACAGAGGAGACCTTATTGCAGCCTTTCAAAACTTAAGGGGGGCTTATAAAACAGATGGATAGAGACTTTTTACAAGGGCCTGTACAGACAGGACAAAGTGTACTTTAAACCGAAAGGGAGTAGACGCAAGTTAGATATAAGGCAGGAATTCCTTACTCAGAGGGTGGTGAGGCACTGGAACAGGCTGCCCAGAGAAACTTGTCATTGGCAGGGACAGTGAGAAATTAAATTATAAAACTCTGAAGAAGGTGCTTTGAGAAGAAGGGGAAAAAAGCCCTTCAGATTTTATTTTCAGCTGATGATAGTAACAGAAAGCAAGGAAATAATGTTTGTTTAGACTGGGCTGTTTTGTCAAGCAGTTCTTTCTGTGGTGATTTGTGTTTGATGAAAAACTGCAAATTAACTTATTTCAGATAAACCTCAAAAATGGAGGTAAGAATGAGTATATAGTGTTTCTAATAGTGTTTTTTCTGCTTTTTTTCTTCTCAGCTTGTAAGCACTATTTTGAGAAGTACCCTGGGGATAACGACCTTTTGTATGAAGTGGAAGGAGCTGGATTTTGGTTCCAGAGAAAATCCATTGCCGCTGTATTGCAAAGGGAAGAACTCAGAAGTATGGATGATTTTTTGTTGTTCCCTTACAGTTTATGAAAGTTGTATTGGTTTGACAGTGACTTCTGTGAACATTGCCTATGGAGACTAGTAGAAAGACTTCTTTGCTGTTGTTCTGATATCATATTAGGAGTGGTTAATTGTTATATGAAGGTACCATAACTGTCTTTTTTTTCCCTGTTGTCACTAAATGTTCTTAACAATAGAGGGCTCTCAGAAAGCAAGTGTGAGTTTCCAGACAGCGGATCATTTTTGGCAACCTGCAGCAAATGAACTGAAGACTGAGCCAGAAACACAGCTAAGTGTAGGTACACATACAGTTTCCTCTTTATTAATAAAGCTTGAACTAGGAGAGTCTTCCATAATCATATCATCTACTAACTCTAATTACCAGTTCTTCGTGGTCAGTAAATGTTTTTAACCTCTACAAAAGAACAAATTTCTGAACTTAATGAAAGATCTTAGCAGATTAATGCATGTAATCCAACTGAGCGCTATGCATGTTTAATATTTGTTTCAAGCTCTTGAAAAACAGTCTTTGGTTGTGCAGGCGACTTGTACTTCCTATGTCTCATGACAATGTGTTAAGTGGCAACAAGTCTGGTGTCCTTAACATTTACTGGAAAGCAATGCTCTTTTTTTTTTTTTTTTTTTTTTTTTTTTCCCCTTGATTGCTTTGTTACTAAGTAATACATACAAGCAAAGTATACAAAATATCCATTGAATCATAGAATGGCTTGGGTTGGAAAGGACCTTACAGCCTGCCTTGTCTAAACTCCCTGCTGTGGGCAGGGTTGCCACCTGTTAGATCAGGCTGCCCAGGGTCCCATTCAGTCTGGCCTTGAATGCCTTCAGGAATGGGGCATTCACAACTCTGGGCACCACATTCCAGTGCCACATCACCCTCTGAGTTTAAAAGACAACAATAACAAGCCTCTAACATCTATTCTAAATCTCCCCTCTTTTAATATAATACTATCTCCCTTGTCCTATTTGTATCTGCCTGTGTGTAAAAAGTCAGTCTGCCTCCTGTTTTTAAAATCCCTTTAAGTACTGGAAGGCCACCATGAGGTCTTCTCTGAAGCTTTTCTCCTCCAAGCTGAACAAACCCAGCTCTCACAGCCTGTCTTCCAACCTTCTGTTCTTCTTGGCTTCCTGGACCCACTCCAACAGCTCCGCGTTGTTGTTGTCCATTTCAGAATTGAATTGGCTCACATCTCCATTATAAAATACAAGTGCTTTGTTTACTTTTTGCATGGAAGTTATCTTCCACTAATGTGACAAACTAACTTGGGATTAAAAATGCCCCCTTGGTTGTGGGGAGAAGGAGGGTCCTCACTTTTTTCCGCTGAGTGTAGGGAGGTCTGTGTTGCAACTGTTTGCATAATAGTTGGGGTTGTCACTTTCTAGTGGTATAGAAGAGGAGAGTGTTTCAACTGGCTCTGAGATTAAACTGCCTAGAAAGGCTCTTGAAGAACAGAATCACAACAGGAGTGGAGAGAATGAGGAAAAGTGTTTATAGAAGTACACGTTCACACCACAGTTCAGTACAATTGAAAGTGTTCATTTGGCATTCTGGGCTGCAAATTATCTACATAAGAGGACTGCAGCTTCCTGCAAAGTAGTGACATTGCTTCTGACATTGACCATATAGAGATTAAGAATAACTCATAATTGTCTTTGATATGTTTGCTAGTTTTCAGATTATTATAACAGTCTTGAGCATCATCACTGATGATCACTAATGATCATTTCACCAAAAAGATCCAAAACCTCATATTTTGGTTGTAGATCTATATGGGTATCCTTGGAGGGCACAGCAAGGGGGTATTAGTAGTTCTTAACACATTCATGGCTCTTCTTGAAGAAGAGTAAAGTAACAGATTCCAAAGTGCTCCCAACTCCTCCCAGCTTGATAGAATTACTGGCACCTCTCTCATTGGCATCTGTGCTGTGTACAGCTCTACATGGGAAGTAGAAGTTGTCTGCACAACCAGACTGTTCTTCAAGAACTTGAAACAAAGCTCTACAATGCTTTGAAAGCTGTTGGATTACTAAACTAAACAGAAGCAGAACAACAACAAAAAAAAAAACAGAAAAGCTCACCTTTCCTTAAACCTGAAGAAAAACATTCTGCAAAGTTACGTTTTCACATTATTTCATAGTGTTTATTATTTTATATGTTTTAATGCTAGAATGATTTATCATTATATCTGTGAATTCTTTTGTATTTAAATCTTGCTTGAACCTGTTTGAAACTGCAGAATCTACATGGGGCCACTTGTTGCTGGATACATGTTATTGCCAATGCTATGTTGCCTACAGCAGCTAAGAGCAATAGCTGTATTCTTCAATATCTGTAACTTGTGCACACTTCAGATTGTCATGTGCTCAAACACAAAATCCTCTTCTAACTTGCAGAAAATAAATTGAGTTTTTGGGGTGGTATGGATGAGTGAAGGGAAAGAACTCAAGGAGAGGGGGCTTTAGCATGAACAGTGTATGCTGACTGTGCATTTAACTTGTGTTACTGCTGCATCAGTGGGCTCTTTTTTTTGCTGGTCTGATCTCTTAAAGATAATCTATGGGATACTGTCTTTTGACTCCCATGGTAAAAATAAGACTACAAAATAGAATTCAAGTATAATGATAAGTGTCCTGTTAAATTTTGTCTGCTGTTCTGTATAAAGAGAAGGGTCCATACTAGAAGAGAAAGGCTCCTAGCATTCTATGGATTCCTGTTGTAAACTGAATAACCAAGAAAAAACTTGTTATTTATATCAGGTTACTTTCAGGTGTTATCTTCTATGTTGGGGCATAGAAGATAAATGCAGAAGAAGAAGAAAAATGCAGAAAAAGTATTCATGCTTTTAGTAAAGATGATTTAAAAAAAAAAATAAAATTAGGAAATAAGAAATATCCATTGCTTCTTTGGAAGAAGCAGCTTAACTTCATACCAGTCAGACCATCATAGTTCATATCTAGTCACTTTAGAAACAATTTTCCGTTCTTAATTGAAATCACTGTTAGTGGGCGCCGTGCTAGATTTGGATGGCTTTCTGAGGAGGCCACCTGGGATACTTGACCCTTCATCTATCGAAGTGTGCATGTCAGTATGTTATTTCAGTGGTGAAGTACTTTTATTTATCTTCTCCATGAGAGATGACCTGCCTTTGCTCGGCAGCTGTGCCAGCTCTCTCTCTTCCAGTTTATACCCTTGAGCTTTGCGAGGCCCACTCCATACTCACTGCTGGTCTCACCACACACTTGCTTCCACTATCTTCTAGCTGCACTAGGGCTTTCCTAAATGGGGCTTTACAGGACTTTGGTCTTCAGAGCTGCCTCTGCATGAGACTCTTGTTTTCTCAGCTTTTCCCTAACCTGTTCTATTTGTCCCAGGCCAGACATACACGGACACCTGTTATTTCCTTTGCCTTATAACAGAAACAAGGGAATTATGCTTGAAACACTTAAGAATGGACAAATAACAAGCCAGTAATGGAAGAGGGCAGTTTCATTATCTGAACATTTCTGCAATTTTTTACTCTAAGCAAATAATATATCAAATTTCTTCTTAATCAAGATCTGTTAGTTAGTAGAGGAATTGAATATATTTGCAAAGTCTCTTTAGGGCAGTATTTGCAGCTGGGAATATTTTGCCAGCTGTCTGATGTCTTTTTGCCAGACTCTCTCAGACCTGGATTAATGTTGACTACATATGCATTTAAAAACAAAACAAACTTTCACTATTGCATTAAAATTATTTGGACCTGCAAGAAGTAATACAATTCTTTTGGCCAGTATGTCTTGTTTACTTATATTACTATTTTTGTACAGACTTATTCCTAAAACAGATTCAGAATAGAAAAGAATTACCTTTGATTCAGACTATGCTTTAATGTGAAGAGCTCTTACAATTTACTGTAGCAAGAAAATAAATATTCATGTACAAGAATTCTTGTCAGCAGCAATCCACTTCTCTGTTGGTCAAAATAGGCTTGTTAGAACAATGCAGATTGCTTGAAAATTTTGTCTTCAATCTACTTTAAAGCACATCTTTTTTGCTTTCAAGTGTTAAGAGTGCTGTGTAGTTTTAGTGCTGTGTGTAGATGTGTATATGTAGGTATATACATACTAAATTAGGAGTGGTTGTTGTCACTCTTCCCCACTATCACTTCCATAAAACTATAATTTAGAAAGATGCAACCACAGATAGGGAATTGAAGGTATTTCAGAGTTACGAATTTTTGAGTAACATTGGGTGTGCTTTTCTATCAGGCTGACTCTCAAAAAGACCAAGAATCATTAGATGACCATGCAGGCACATCTGAAGGTAAGAATAATGTTGATTATCAGTATTCTAATTATAATGGATTAGTAGGTCAGCAAGCTCCTTTATTGCCTTCTAGCTTAGTGCATTCGTCTAAGAAGCATGTGGAAACATGCCTTCCTCTATGGTGCTGTGGCCCAACTCAAGAACATTTGGAGGTCTTTGGATAAAATTATTTGTTATCAGTCTTACCAAAAAAGCTATGCATGTATATTCAGAAAGTAAGTACCACAGTGAAATGCTGTTTTACTTGCACTCAGTAGCTTTAATGAAGTATCAAGGTACAAAATTATGTACGTATCTTAAACTGCATTTGTTCACCTGTGCTTATTCATTTGTTTATTTTTCCAAAGACCCAAGCATGGCACACGTTTCCATTCGGACACGAAGCAGTCATTTAAAACGTCCCAAGATAGGAAAAAATAGCCAGGAATCTGGACCTGAAATATCCCAAGGAGATGAGGAAAATGCTCCTCACATGTCTACAGGCAGGTAAAGGAGATGGTATTTTATTATTTTTTATTCTTCTGCTTGGGCACTCACCAACTATAGTAGTTTCTCCCATTGTGGTAACTGGAATTTCTTTTGCTTTATTTCCACTTTGCTTGCTTGATTTTCAAAGTACTGCAAATAAAGCCTATTGTGAGAAAAGAAATTGAAACATCATGTGAAGAATGATAGCACCAAAACATCCATTTCTGACAGCAGATATTGGAAATAACAGTAATAAAACAGTGAGGTAACAGTAATAAAACAGTGAGGCATTAAGTTGTATTTACAAGTGGACTTTGTATTATTGTAGATTGGTTGTCATTAGAGTAAAAATACGTACACTCACAGATCATTGCAGTAATATAAGGGGATGTGCATCTGCAAAGCTGTGCGCAGTCTGGGAGATGTCTCTGTCTCTGACCTCTTGTTATGCTAGCATATTGCTGTAAAATAAAATCTGACTGGGGTATATACAAATATCTGCTGCAGGCCAGAACTTCCCACTCACACATCTAAATGCTTTGAAGTCATTGAGGAAGAACCTGAGGTTGATGTTGAAAGTGGTGAGGAAATGATCACTTCAGAAGAGGATCAGAGTGTATTAGAAACTGAGCTACGTACATCACCATCTGAGAAGCTGAGTGAGAAGGAGGTGAGATGGTTTCTAATAGTCACGGTAGATGACAGTATTCAGAGCATGACTACAGTTTCCATTAAATATGTTCCTTGCTGACTTGATCTATGTGATTGTCTGTTCAATTTTTGCACCAATGCTTTGTTGAGTAGCATATCTGAGAAGCTAAAGCTTGTCTAGAATTACTGACGATGGAAAATTCTTTTAAACTTATATGCATCAGGCATAGCATTGCTAGCTGTTTGAGGGAAAGTGTTTTCTCTCTTTCTGCTCTGTGCTGATGTGGCCTCTCCTCAAGCACAGTATGCAGTTTTGGGCACAATATAAAAAGAATATAAAACTATTAGAAAGCATCTAAGTGAGAGCTGTGAAGATGGCAAAAGGTTGAGAGGACAAGATGTATGAGGAGCAGCTGAGATCCCTTGGTTTGCTCAGCCCAGAGAAGGGCAGTCTGAGGGGAGGCCTCAGCGCAGCTGCAGCCTCTCGTGAAGGGAGCTGAGGGGCAGCGCTGAGCTCTGCTTTCTGGTGACAGTGACAGGCCCGAGAGAATGGCATGGAGATGCCTCATGGGAGGGTCAGGTTGGGGATTAGGAAAAAATTTTTCACCAGACCGGGTACTGGAACAGGCTCCCCAGGCCAGTGGTCACAACACCAAGCCTGTTGGAATTCAGGAAGTGTTTGAACAGTGCTCTTGAAGGCAGGGTTTGGCTTTTGGATGTTCCTGTGTGGAATCAGCTGCTGGAGTTGATGATCTTTGTGGGTCCCTTCCAAATCACAATATTTTGTGATTTTTTTTTTTTTTTTGAAGTAGAGTTCATGGGCTCTTCAGCAAAATAAATGTTTAGCTTATTTATTGACATAGCATTCTGGATTGATTTGAGCTTCTTAAATATTGCAGAGAACTGGAGTAAGGTCAAGGTCTGATCCAGTATCTCTGAAAAAAGGGAAAAAGTTTAACTGAAGAAATCAATAGGTGATGTGCTTCACTGACAACTGTTGCCTCTCCTTCTCACTGTAAAGCTTGCTTGACTTTATAGATAGGTTGGATATAATATAGATAATATAGATAAGTTGGATTTAAACAAAGTCTTGTTACTGTATACAAGCTTAAATTTAGATCTTGGAGTATCCTTAGAGCCTAATGATACTTTTTTTAATAGGATTTTATATTCTTACTGATTTCTGAGAAAGTGGATAATAAACTGTGCTGGGTTGTATGCTACTTGGTTTGGCTGTTAACCACGTAAGCCAAAGTCAGAAACTTAGGACAGGTAACAACGCCAAGCTAATATGCTGGAATAGTAATTGCACAGCTGCTGTGTGCTGGGCTTACCACATATATCAAGGTACCTGAACTAGCTGCTTTTCTTATCTAAAATACAAATTTAGGACACGTACACCACTAGTGTTGGGGATAAGGCTTGGCATAATCTTGACTTAAGAATGTAATTTTTAGGGAACTCCATCTGAATCTCTTAATGGGGAGGTAGCAGAAGAAACTACTAAGACCTTAGCTATGGCTGAAGAGGAAACTGCAAATGAAGTCCTAGGTGGTGAATCAAAGTTGCAGTCTGAGAGTCAAGAAGAACCCTTAACACTGCTTGTTCCATTAATCCTTGAGCCTCCGACAAAACCTTCAGAAGATGCTGGGTCAGAGAAGGTGAGAGAATTGAAACAAAATGTTGTTTTTCCTTCAGAATGTACATACTTTGCTGTTTCCTCCTTCTGTTATGTAACAGTTAGGAGGAGGCCCCCCACCACTGTATGAATTTCTTGGGAGATGCAGTTATTAAGCCAGATGGTGCAAATCCATTAACAAAATGTGCTACCATTTCTGCTTTGATATGCAGAAGTGGGGCATATATTTGCAATACCAGCAAGATAAAAGAAAGCGAAAAAACATACTTTGCTCCAGTTTCCCTTGGCAGTAATGGAACAGCTCTTTCTCTCTGAATTATTTGTTGGATATGTCTGAAAGCAGCATCGATATTTTATCTAGTACATCTACACTGAGTGTACAAGCAATTAATTACTGGTAAAATACCCTTCTATAGAACAGATTTTACCATTGGTGGTACACTGGTATACACTGGTATTTTTCCCTGGGTATAATTTCAGAATATGTCTACTCAATTTTTTTTAATAGTTTGAATATGAAAACATAATGGGGAACTCTGAATATCAAATGCAGTTCACAAAATAGTTTTGTGCAATGAGGAGGAGAGGGTTGGTTAGTTTACTGTATATGCAGTAATGGAAACTGTTGAATGCCAAAATATCCTCTGTGGTTGCTAGCTAAGGTTAAAAGTTGTTCATCCTCTTGTATCTTAAATTAATAATCCCTTTGATTGTTTTGGCACACCCTCAGGTTTTAAATGCAAATGATTCAGAAGGACTGACTGAAGAAAGCACATCAGCGGAGAAGAAGGACATTGAGGAAGACAAGCAAGAATCTGAAGAAAAAAAATCATCCACTGAAAATGTAATTGCTTTAACACCAAAGGAAGAACTCTCAAACAATGGCCTACCAAACTCCCTTAAAAGTGAAGCAGTAGAAGAAGCTATTTCTGAAAATGTGGCACACAAACCAGCTTCCTCAGTGGAAGATCAAAATGAGGAAGCAGAGCAGAACTCACAGGAGGCTTCTGTTGCTTTGGGTCAGAGCTCTTTGATAGTGGTTGAACTGGAGGGTGTTTCTTTTCAGCAGCCTTCTGGACAGGAAGGACAGAAGAACCAGGCAGAAGAGCACTTGGAGGAGTCTGCTGAGCAGACAGATCAGTACACGCAGACAGAGCAGTACACACAGACAGCAGCAGAGCGGGCAGCTGACAGCAGCTCTGAGGAAGCAGAAATTGAGGTGCCCATTGTGGATCGGAGAAACTTGAGAAGGAAGGCCAAAGGTTACAAAGGTCCACCCAAGAAAAAAGGAAAGCCAGCTTAAAACAAGTTAATTCATCTGTTTGTACAAAAAAACTTGTTATTTTGTGTAAAACGCTAGGGTGTAACTAAACCATACACAACACAGGACATTTAAAATAAATACCGGGTTGGACTTCCTTTTGAGATTCATCACCTTTGCTCAAAATTTCTTAAATTTTTAACCAGTAGACATTGATCTTCTTCACAGTATGAAAGTAAACAGCCAGTCTCCTCCTTTTATAAAGGACACATGCTAAATAAAGTTGTGCTAGCAAAGGAACAGTTTGCATATTTCAAGTGTCAGTCTTGGAAGGAAAAATGAAGTGTGAAATTCTGGCTTTATTAAAGTTACTAAAATTTTCATAGACTTCCATGAGGCTATCACAGGTTATTTTAAAAATTTTTAAAACATTCTAGTGTTCTGCATCTCTCCACAGTAGAGAACAAGAAACATCCCTCCTCTCTTCTTGTTAACTCCCCACAGGCTTTTTCGGATGAGATTAAAAGAATGTCAGATTGTAATTCTAGGTCTCAAAATGCACAAGAAGTTATAACTCTGTAGATCAAAACAACATAACGTAGCATCTGTCTTTCACTAGAGTCGAACTGGAGAGAATGGCTCTGCTTCTGACTCCCAAACTAGCAAATTTGATTCACTAATCACTTGAAACAGCTGAGTTAACAGTAACAAAATCAGCACAGCATCTACCATAGCACACACCTAAAATGAAGTTCTTTATATGGGAAGATTTAGAGATGCCTACATGATAAACTGTATCTGTAGCTTCCGAAGTGAGCGTCTTGTTAAGCATGAGTTTCTCCAGAATGTATGGAGTGAGGACTCCAGTACACTTACAGAATTGTTTGAGCAGCCTTTCTAACTACTTGCATGTACTGAATGGATACTTGCTTACTTGTTATGTTACGGGACAAGACAATTTTTGATCTAGTATCGCTCCGATTGGAAGTGGTGCTTTGTGTTTTCCAAATAATTAGCTGATGCTGTTAAAATACTGTAACTGCCAGGTGTGTGACTCCTGTGAACTCTGGCATTTCAGGTGATTGTGACATTCATTAGCATCAAAATGTTAGTGGATGTTTCATTGAATGCTTTTTTTTTTTGCCAAACTTCTATGCCGTTAGGAGTTATCAGGAGATTGTTGCAAATATTTGTGATTCCCACTTCCTTTTTGTAAATTGAGTGTAATTTCTGGGCTGATAGCTTCCCAGTTCATAGCTCTTAGTAAAAGCAGGAACTAAACCTTGCTATATACAAGCAGAAATACAAACAGGTTATTATGCATGTTTACTTTCAGAAATTCTCCTAGAAAAGGATATATTTGATACAATTTGTCAGGTTTACATTGAGTTACTTCTTAGTTTGCAATACGTTTATTTCAGTAAATGAAGTTCCTCTTGTAAAGAGCTGAAACGTCAGGGATAAGAAAGAACAGTAATTCTAATAACAGGAAATCACACAGCTATTTGCCCTGCTATTTAATCTTAGATGAGTGAACTAGTCTCCTACTGTGTCTTGGAAGTGCTGGGCTTCTGAAAATTGCTGTTCAGGTTCACTTGAATAGTTGCAATGCTGTCTTAATTTTTATCCCTCTGTGAAGCTTAAGTAGCAATCTATTTTATGCCTATAGTTTAAGTGTATGTGTATTTATAAAGTATTTTAACTGTATAAGATGTATTCTTACTATTTATTTCAGCTGTTGAAGTACAATCCTATTTTTAATCTGTTAAAAAAGCTTATGTGGGAGGTGTTTTTGTTGTTGTTAGACGCATGTATTACATAAATTTTTGATTCAAACTTTAGACTTCAGAGTAGATGGGATAACTGAGTTTCTTGGATGTTGAGCAGAGTTGTAACTTCCTATCAGTGTGCAGTTACTGCTTATGTACCCTGTGACTGATAAATGTTCAAGATCTTTTATGATTGATTGTAAACACATTCAAGTGAACCTTAAGCATTCCTAAAACTAATTAAACATTTTCTATAAGGCACGTGGGACAAAACTTGTTACCAATAGTATGATTTATAATGCTAAGTTACTGTAAAAAAAACAAAACAAAAAAAAAACAAAAAACACACATTGTTACATTGCTAAGGATGGAATCTGAGGGCTGATGATTTAAAAAATGCTGATTGTATACAGTTTATAGTCATTCATGTTCCATTTGTTAGAGCAAGCTTTACTCAACTGGTACAGATGTATTCACATTCAAGAATTCTGTTGTTTGTGAACAAGTGAGAGACACTTATTTCCTCCAGGTGGATTTTTTTGATGCATATGTTTGTCACTTGTATTTCCCTGTAAGGTTGGAAAACCCTTTGTGGGAAGGTTATTTAACTTCTGATATTTCTTTTCATGGCTAACTTGGAACTAGTTTCCATTAGTGTCTTACTCTTAGGACATTTATGTATTGAAGGCAGGAAAAGCTACAACAGAATTATTAAATAAGGTCACTCTTGGTTTCTGTTGAAAACAGTCAGGTATCTGATCAAATTCCGGAGAGTTTTGAAATACTGAGCTAAAATGCACGTCTTTAGGTGTACTCTTGAGTAGCTAGCTCTGTTTGTCTGGGGTACCTGAGATAGTAGACAATGGCCAGATTGTTATCTACCTATTGTGGGTAGTCGTGGTGCAATTAGCAGTTCTAATATGCAGTATCGTCTTGAAATCTAGAAATAGTTCTTAACTGTGATCACGGCAGTACTTCAAGCTAGAATGGAGTTTATTTCTCTAATAACTTGGGCATCAGTCGTCTTGCAGTAAATATTGAGTAGCCAAATCAAACTACTGATTTAAATAATAGTTTGTATTGTTGTGCTGGTTGGACAATTGGAACAGTAGTTTAATAGTCTATACCTTCTGTTGCATTAAAGCAAGGGAACTTACCTGACAACTGTACTGACTGAAATGTTTTACCTTGGGAAAAACAGTGTTTTATGCTTGAACGATTTTTCTTTGGTTGGTTCGCCGCCTGGAGCCAACCATGGAATTAATTACTACCATGGAACTGCTAAAGAATTTAAGATCTTACCACACCAGCAACCAACGATTAAAACATCAAGTTCATTTGTTTGTACCAAATACTGTTACAGTACGCTGTGGAACTACGTGTGTATGGTGAAAGCGAGCAGTATTATTTTTGAGCTTTACTTAGCCTGGGAATGGAGTTTAAAGAATCTTTATTTGTGACTTCAACCTTGCACTTAAATAGCAAATGGTTTTGTGTTTGAATGCATCGCTTGTTAAAATGTTTCTTCTGTACTGCTTCTTAATTTTTAATAGAACTTGCTTTGTTTCTCACAGTTTCTTTTGGTCTCTTCATTTCATGCAGAATTCTTGTTCGCCATTCTCATGTTCCATAGCCCTTCACATAAAAATACATGTTTATTCCAATTTGGTTTTAATTTGTTTTAAATAAGGCATACTTTGTTGGTGTACTTTTCCATTTCATTTGTGGGTGTCGGTAATCAAATTGATCATTTAGAACTTATCAACACTACTAGGATGAAAACAGCAATAAATAGGCCTAAGTTTCATCCTCTCCTCAAGTGACCATTAAAAAATATTATTACCAAGGGGATACAATTCTATATTTATTTTCGTGAATGTGGTGTTAGATGTTTTTTAAACCTAGTGTTTATAAATCCTATGGAAGATGTGATGCTGTTCTAGAGTACTGTACTTAGAGCTAGTTAGCGTGTTCTGAATTTTCCTTTGTATTGTCTTGACTGCTTTTGAAATGTTTTGAAACAGTAATTAAACTTATTTTGTGATTTATTTTTAAGTGTCTGATCCCTTTCTGCTATGCAGGAGGCGTCTTTTAAAGTGGCTTAATTCACTAGAACGAAGCAGTGTAGTTATATTTGGTGTTATCTTGCAATCTGTCTGCTACTGAAGAGCTTTAAATGCTGTAAGTGTATTCATTGAAAAAGAATTCCTGTACTTAAAAAAAAAAATTGCTGTATTTACTTAGCTTATGCATCTTACGAAGCAGCCTATTCTACAGCTTTTTAAGAGGTATGTTTACCGTATGCGTTTTGCAGTTTCCATCATCCTGCATTGTTGCTATGAACTTACCAACTCTTTGTATAGTGTTAAAATGTAATTTTATTTGCAATAATTGTACTACTCAGCCAACAAGTCATGTACTTACAACACAAAATGTAGTAGTGCTCTTGAGGCAGCCGAGTTTGTTTATGTTATTAGAATACATTAAAAGGCAATGTAACATTTTGACAAAATGCCCTCTCCCCAAGCAAATTACTTACCAGCTTGTGACCTGCTTTTAGTTTTGAATCACTTACCATTGCAGAAATAAACAAGAACCAGAGTAAGTTACGGTACAGAGTCCAGGCTAGGGCAAACTGGTATACTAACAAAGTAGCCTGTAAGAGGAGAAAACAGTTAAAGTACTGCTTCTATCAGGTGGTGTAAGAGAAATCACAAAACATGCAGAAGCAGGATGCTCCTGGATAGAGTTCCAGATCTGGAAATGCTGTTATGGTCACAAAGATGATTGGAGCATCGCTCATACATGAGGCTGAGAGCGCTACAGTTTAGTTAAAAGGTCTGAGGCTGGGGGAGTGGACATCTTTCCTTTATGTACAAATACCTGCTGTGAGGGTATAAAGAAGATGGAACCAGATTCTTAGCGAAGCTCAGTAACGGAATCACAGAATCAGAATCCCAGAACGAGAAGCAGTGGCTACAAACTGGAATGAAGAAAATTCCATTAAACTTGCTAACACTCAGCGTGGTCAAACGCTGGATCACACTGCCCAGGGTAGGTCACCATCCCTAGAGATAGAAAACATGGTCCTCAAACCGCTATAGTTGACTCTGCTTTAAGTAGGAGGTTTAGATAGTTTCAGCAGGTCCTTTCGAATTTTATCTGCTATAATCTGATGCTCAGGCTGCCTATTCATGTAGCCTGTTGCAGGCGTGACAGGTGCAGGTAGCTGCCTCTTTTGTGTTTAAAAACAACCCCCCAGTCTACTCACTATTTGGTTTCTGAAGAACCGTGAGCTTTGTTTGAAAGTCCCCTCTTAGAGCGTTAGGGGAATAAGAGGGTTTTCATAAGTTAAGGATTTTACTTCAAATTTGCACATAAAAGCTCCTCTGCTTGAACTGAAGTACTATGTAAAAAATAGGAATAAATGGTGTATGTATCGGTGTGTGTTTGTAGTGGTAGATGGTGCTTAGTTTATTTACCACTAAATTCTTGACTGGAAGAAGCCAGTGTAAAAGCAGCTTTTGTTTCCTGTATTTTGAAGATGGAAGCTAAATATACATTACCAGCTGATGCTTGTGACTTCAGTTTCACTTTAATGTTTCTTAAAAGCACCCAAGATAGCTACAGTGAGTTGTAATATCAGTATTGTTATGCCACTCTCACATTACGGCCTTCTGATATTTAAAGGAATATTACAAACAGGAGGAAAATCAACTTTCTACACAGGCCGATGGTGATAGGACAAGGGGGAATGGTTTTAAACTAAAGGAGGGAAGATTTAGATTAGATGTCAGGAGGAAGTCTTTCCCTGAGGGGGTGAGGCACTGGCACAGGCTGCCCAAAGAAGTGGTGGATGCCCCATCCCTGGAGGTGTTCAAGACTGGGCTGGATGGGGTGTTGGGCAACCTGATCTAGTACCTGATCTAGTGGCTGGCAACCTTGCCTGGAGCAGAGGGGTTGCAACCCAATAATCCTTGAGGTCCCTTCCAACCCAAGCCATTTTATGATTCTAATACGCTTCCCTTCCTGCACGTTCATGTAGCACCTGTGATCCAAACCCATCCTTCTCCAGGGGCAGATACCAAACTGAGCATTAAATTTCTAATGTCAGTCTGCAGCAAGACTGCATTCTTCCAACTCTGCGGCATTCCCAGCAGTAGGATGCAAGTTCTTATGTATCTCTGTAACTTCAGCTTTGCAGTAAGCCATCACAGGAGATGGTGGCTGTATTTCCTGTCACTAAGGATGTGAGCTAAATATTTACAGAAAATAATCCAAGCCGCATGACTGCTACTCTACGACCATGCAGGTTAAGAGCAAATCCATAACATAGTAGCAAAACATGAAAATTGAATCTCTTTATTTGGACAATGGTCAGATACACAAACATCTTAAATATAAAAAATCTGAACAGTCTTTTCTGGCACACTTAGGGGGTCAGAATGCCTGATTGGTTGAAGGTTCCAGAGATCTTCCAAAATTGTTGAAACTCCACTGATTTCGTAGAAAGCAGTGTCCAATGTGTAGAATCAAACAATTTAGACAAGCAGAACTGCATTAATACAGCCGTCATTTTCTGGATTGTTTGTTACTTGTGCATATTTTCCTAAAGAGAAAAGGAAATTAAAGGTAATATAGTAAATTACAATTCTTCCATTTTGAAAATTTAATCCACAAGCCCCCTTGGAAGTGGAAGAAATTCCTGTTTCCTGTTTCACTGCAAATCTAAGTACACTTTCTGATGAGCTGCAAACTTCAGTTCTCAAAATATCTTGCTCAGGCTGTCTTTATAACATACCCAGAACCTTGGGGAATTCATAAAAATCATAGGTTCTCTCACAGTCCAAGTCAGCCTCACTGTTAAAAGAAGTTAGTCTGATTCAATGAAGATATTTGTGCACACGACCTTCATTGAAAACATGGCATAATCATTCATAATTCACATGGACAGGTCTTAACAGCCTTGTAACTCTGCTTGATGTGATTGCTTATGTCTTGCATTAAGTCCTTTTTCTGAGCTTCACCTAATCTGATGTTCGAAGCGTGAACCGAAAGCCTAAGATTAAATCTTTTTAAAGCTGTCTTGGAGTTGCTTCTGCTACAACCAAAACTCAACAAGGATAACACTTGACACTATGACACTGTACAAGACATGGGCTTCACAATACACTCAGGCAATAAAGACTTAAAACTTATTCTGCAGTACTACTAGATTAAGTACTTACCCCAAATCACTTTGCCCCCTTGCGTCACGAGGCCCAGTTCGCTCACATTCACTTCAATGACAGTACCTTTGGTAATTACACCCAAACTTGTATACAAAGGAGAAGAAGGATTCTTTTTTACACCAAGGATAGGCAGGCAAAAAGTAGCTTTAAGTTCAGGATGTGTCACATGTGCCTTCTTGAAACGTAAGCCCTGCAGCACAAGGTGTTAGAAAACATTTATATACTTCGTCCTCACAGCAAATCCTAGCATTACATCCTCAGGTTTATGCATTTTATCAGAATGGGAAGAATGAAACAAGCCAGAACACAGGAAGTTATTTGCTTACTATAGAAGGTTTGTTAAGAACCTGATTAATGATAAGGTTAGGTACTTTTTCTTTTTAAATGGGTAGTTTCAGAATGCAGTTTTTTTAATAGTAGTAAAAGAAGAATAATCGGTCCCACAGGTAAAGTGCGTCTCATGAAGAAGTGAGGTGTTTACTGTAAAGCATTAGCAGTTTTTAGACTTATTTTTTTTCCTTTGTACTTATAAACCTGAAAATACTTTTCACGGATTGTGAAATATTAAACACTCATTTACTACAGCTGCTTCTGTCTAGGTACCTGTACGTTGCAATGGGGACTTTACCTACCACTAAATACAATATTGCTCTGTGTGTCAATAAAATCGATCCACGGCTTCTACTCAGAATTTATATAAAAACTACAGTGTCATAATGAATCTGATTTTTCTTCTGTGCTGCTAGGCTGCTAAGGCCTGCACACTTTTCCTTGCATTTGTGTAAGAAAAGGCCAGGCAGGACAAACAGCTTCTTTGCATACTGTCACCACTGTGCATTCAGCTTAGCTAACAAATCAGAAGGAGGGAGTACTTAAGTCTGACAACAGAGTTGGCTCCTGCAGCTGACAGAATCATAGTAGCTTGGAAAAGACAGAAGCTTTTGAAGTCCTTCTGCTGAAGATCTTCCCATGCTAATTTGAGAGCTCATGGCTTTAACTTACTGATGTCATCTCAGTTACGGGAGTCAGGATGTAAATATTCCAATGCAGACAGTGACTGCGGGGGTACCTCCAGCTAGTCTAAGTTCAGATTTCAGAAAGGAAAGTAATACAAATATTCTAAATCAGTAGTAATCAAGTGCATTATCATAGAAGGAAGTTCCTAGATAAAACTTCATTCTACTTCGTCTAGCTTACTAGATGGTCTTTAATGTCCCTTCCATCCAAAGCCATTCTGTGATTCCTTGCCAAACTCAAAACAGTCAAGTTATAATAATTACTACCTAAATATCTGAAAGTTTCAAGAACCTTACCATTGGTCGAATGAATCGTTCATACTTAGGAGGTTTCCTAGTAAAGCCATCTCCAACAAAACAAACTTTTGTAACCATTCTTTTCCAGGCCTTCTTCTTTCTCTTTCCTGTACGAATCACTTTTAAAACTTCTGTTTCTCCCTGTGCACGGACCTTTGGCACAGGAACCTCCCATTTCCCCTACAGGAAACACAACTGTCATTAGGTGCCATCTCTAAACGAAACAGGATAATCAAAGTATAAAAAAAAAAATTAACTAATCAGAGTAGCTGTAAACCATGCATTTTATGCAACTAATAGCTAATTATTTTAATTAGCATTTAAGTTTATGGAAATCAAGACTTTGCATATGCTTACTTTGCTCAAGGCAGCTAAGTTATTTGAAGTTCTAGCTTTTGTACAACATCAATACTCAGACCTCGCTTGCAAGCTGTAAGCCACTTAAGCATCAGTAACACAGTGATTATCACCATAAGAAATACTAAGTATCTGAATTTTAATCCAGCTACTTACAGCTTTTTCTTTTCGTTTCTGTTTGATCATGTTAGAGAGAACCTTAGCCCGGGACTGGCCCTCTCTGTCCAGCAGGTATGCTGGTACAGCTCCTTTAGGAGTTTTTTCCTCATTCTTTTCCTTTGTATTTCTCTTTTCATGCATCTTAATTCTGTAAGGAGAAACAAACAACAACACAATATTAAGAATAGAAAAGAAGCAAATTTTGAGATGCAACAGCTTAGGTTGTGCCTATTCAAAATATTCTTTAAAAGTAAGTACAGCATTTACATTTAAGGAACAGTGCCTAAATACTTTTCATAGGAAGCCGTAATTTCTCTTAACACAACAGCTGACTAGAGCCCACTGAAGCCTGCCAGTTCATTCAGACTGTAATACAAGACTCTTACCAAGGAACTGGCTTAAAGCAAAGGGCCTAACAGACAAGCCAAGCATATTCTGTAGTCATACAGCCATCAGACTGATAGCCAATATAGCATTTTTGTATTCTGCCATGATTACGTTATTGCAATTACTACTGCTAATTAATGCATATACCAGGGAATGCTTTTAGGAACAGTGTCATTCATCACAATGGTAAAAAAAAAAAAAAAAAAAAAAAAAAAAAGGCACTGAGAGGACATCAGAAGTGTCTTAAGCACTCTCTCCCAAAATTAAGCAACATGTAAGAAGTACAAGGTAACAAACAGCTGACAGCCAGGCCTTTGTGGCTGTCTCAATCCCGCAGACACAGGATAGAAGCACAATGCCAGGACAACGCTACTCACGTCTTCTTCATCTGGATCTTCTCGGCGTGCCGCTGCTTGTGGTACAGCTTGGCCTTCAGACCGATCATCTTCTTGGCCTTCCTGGAGCGCTCGTGAGCCTCGCGCCCTTCCTTCTTCCTCTTTCTCTCATGGTAGTCCAACCGGTAGCCGTACCGCTTGCGGTGCAGCTCGATGTGCTCGTTCTGCGGCTGTGGGCACAGGGCAGCGCGCTCAGCGCCTCACGCCGCCGGGACGAGGCCGGGGGGACCCCATCCGCGCGGGGCAGCCTCCGCCCCCAGCCCCAGCCGTAGCCTCCATCCCGCCCCAGCCCCAGCCCCAGCGCTAGCCCTAGCCCTAGCCCCAGTCCCGTCCCGTCCCATTCCCAGCCCCGCTCGCACCATGGCGGCGGCAGCACGTCGTCCTCACTCCGCGCCGCTCGCCCCTGCGGAACCAAAAGGGCCGTCCCTGTCTCCGGCCGCCCCGGGTGGAAACGCGCCCCGAGGCGCTTTGGTTCCGCCTTGCGGACAGGCGGCACCCTGCTCAGCCCTAGGGCTGCGGCCCGGCTCGGTGGGGCAGGAAGGCAGCGAAACGGGCAGAAAAGGCCGGAGTGGCTGTTCGGCTGCCTGTGTCTGTCGCTGGCGGTGGGACTGAGGAAGTGGGGTGGCTGCGGGGGAGCGCAATGAGGCGCACACCTTCCGGTGCGGCGAGGCGTCCGCCGGGCCGGCTTGGCGCTGCTGTGCGCGGCGGCGGATCGTGGTGTGCCCTCGGGCGCTGCGCCGCGGCGAGTTTGGCGATGTAGCGTCTGATTTTGTTATTTAAAAAGCGTACTTTTCACCGCCTTCAAGAGCGGAAGGGTACGTTTCCTGGACCAGCACTCTGTGTGGAACGCGTTGCTGCGTGTTCTGCTCTGCTGGCTGCGGCTTTACCTGGGAAATGCGCTCACAAACCGGGCGTGAGTGGCTGTGCCGCGTAGTGAAGGCCCCACAGCACTGCTACTGCAGTCTGAGGAGAGAAACATCAATCTGAGGTGAAAAGCTGTTGAGTTCTGTGATGTGGTCACGTGAAAACAGCGGAGGTCTAGAAAGCAGTAGGCCTTTGGTGCAGCGCTTATTTTATTTTATTTTATTTTTGACAGGGAACGTCTTTAGAGACAGCAGCCAGAATGTGGAAAATCATGAGGAAGTTTTCAGTGAATGCATTGAAATTGTCAAGTTTGTGCAGTCAGGTAAACACCTTCCCAAATTGTAATACTTTCTGCCTGAGTTTAAAGAGATCAACTAAGTTACACCGAGTAAGCCATTTTATTGTATTTTATTTTATTTTGGTCTTTCGAGATAAAATAACATAAACTCTTGTTGAGGTCGGGCTTCTCGTATGTCAGAATGTGGAAGTTGTATTATTTTTTTCGGAAGTCTTTTAAACACCTCTGATACACAACGTTTTTAACTGTTGTGTTTATATGGTATTTAGGCATGTATAAAATGCTGTGACTGCTGACAACTTGTTTTGGTAATATCACACATTCCTACTGGGCTTCCCGAATACTGTTGAGGCTGGACTCTTATTTAAGCTCAGGCCGCGCTTCTGCTTCCACATAGGTGGTAATTTAAGTTTATGTGAATACCTAATGAGCATCAGTTGATTCAGATCTTGTTTATATTTCGTTTTCTACAACTAGAAAAATTATGCCTACAAATTAATAATCTGTTATGTTTATTTATTCATTATGATGACAGTGGTGTGTGTTCTCTTCTTCCTTCCATTGCCAGCATGCGAGTTTCAGGAAGCCAAAAGTCATAGTCCTAAGTGTGACGCAGCAAAACAGCAGTGAAAGAAACTACAGTTCTCCACCAGGTATGCTTTTAAATTATGCTTTTATTCTTCTGAATTTAATTTATGACTTATTACCAGGAGTTACTTAGAAGTGAGTAAAAATACCTTCAAAGTTTTACTGATAATATGTGGCGCTTGAAGCACAGAGTGGTTAAAAGGTTCAAGGACTGGAAAGGATGGTTTTGTATTGCTGATGTTTTCTCAGTAGTTTTGTGGTATAAAGATTTAGGAGATAAGAACAAGGAAAAACACAGGTGGATAAAAAGCCAGATAAACTACGAAGTGTGCAGTAATCCCTGTCCAACTGACTGAAGTATTAATGGGTCATTGACTAATTGGTGATAGCCAGCATGTTGCACAAAAGCAAAGAGAGACATCTATGTTGAATAGAAGGAAGTCTGAAGTTACCATCATTCTCTTTTCTTTGCAGAGTTAGGGCAAAAGAGAGTTGTGGCCTGGTTAGTTACTGCTTTTGCAGAGTAAGACTTCTCTGGTCTGATGATACTTATTTTATCCTCGTGTTGTTTTTTTCCTGTTGTTTCTAAGTTAAAGCTCTGAAGAGTTCCATGTGTGAAAGAGATCGAGAGATGTTTTGAAAGTGAAATACATACCTTAGTAATTTGGGATGGGTGAGAATTAGGAGTTTTCAGGAGTTGTGGCTCTGAATCTTTGTTTTGTGTAAGCTTTTTAGGAGTTTTCTTAATTCACTTAATTTTGTTAAAATCAACAATTTCTAGTTGGGATCAGTCTGACAAGTCTTTTTTGTTTTCTTTGTCTCCAGGAGATGTTAAATCCCTGCGTTCTATCATTAATCCTCATATATCCAGGTACGTCATTGTAGCTTATTCTCCCTATGTAACTGATAGTGAGGGGAACTGATGTGGTACAATGTCAAGGGTTGTTGCTATGGGTGTTACTTAAATACAAGTTTTAAATTGCAGTTCATACTTCCTTGCTTTCAACTTTCTGACGTTTCAGTATGAGCATCAGAGAGATCTTGAACTGAAAAAAATCAGAGTCTTTTGGTTGTGTTGAAATGAAAAATGGTGTCTTAGAGAAGCTCAGAGTCCACAGTGATTGCTGATGGGTAAATGAGAGGGAGGAGCTTCTTGGCATGTAGGCCACCACCATGGGCAGCACTGTATTCCTTGTGTTTAGCTGCAGAGACGATGGCCTTATTAATGAGGGCAAAACAATTAGGGGCTGGACTGTCATAGAAGTGACATGAGGGGTGCAGTTCCTGTATAAGACTGCCTCTGTCTTGAGGGCTAACTCAGCTAATCGTGAAGATGGCAGCTAATCACAAGCCTGCAATAAGAGCTGCTTGGAAGCCTCTGGGAAAGATGCCTCAGAAAGGAAGATCTGTCTGAACAAAATCTCATACAACTTCATGAGAACTTGCATGCTAGATTTGGGACATAAATATCAACACTTACAAATATCTTATGGGCAGTGGATGAGGCCAGGCTCTTTTGAGCAGTGCCCAGCGACAGGACGGAGGGGCAGCAGGCACAAACTGGAACACAGGAAGTACCATACAGACATGAGGAAAAACTACTGTGGTGATGGCAGAGCACTGGACACGTTGCCTAGTTGCCTGTGGAGTCTCCTTCTCTGCAGATATTCAAAACCCACCTGGACACCTTCCCGTGCAACCTACCCTAGGGAACCTGCTTCAGCAGGGGGCTGGACAGGATGATCTCCAGAAGTCCCTTACAACCTCTGTGATCCCGTGATTCTGTGATACGTGCAATGGACTGTTTTAGTCACCAGGATTTAGGGGTTGGAACACACAAGAAGGTGACGGGGCTGTTTCTATCTGTAGAGGGGACATGGGAGTGCAGAATGAGGCCAAGCAGGTACAGAAGTGAAGTGTGGAAACCTGTTCCAGAACTATTGACTATTGCCACTTGGAAGAAAATTCACCATTTCAGTGCTATGGTACTTCGGAATCAGCAGGTACATTGTATCAGTTAAGCGACAGAGGAAAAAAAAACCATTCGTCTTCTGTGTTATGCTTAGTGAGCGTGAATTGTTCATGCCAAAAACAAGGTCGCTGGAAAATAAGTGCCGCAGTAAAGGCTGTTTTTGCTTTATGCAGAATCCGCAACATTGGTATCATGGCCCATATTGATGCAGGGAAAACGACAACAACAGAAAGAATGCTGTATTACTCTGGATACATAAGAACACTTGGAGGTTAGCAGTATATATTTTTTTATATCCATAGCCGTGAGAGATTTCGCAATCGTGGCAATCTCATGCAGTGAGATTGGTGGTACAGTTTTTAGCATAGAAGCCTTTTGTTTCAAAATTGTTCTTCACTTTAATGAAATTGTGATGTGTTTTCTATTGTACTTGAATGTGGTTGCGCTTGTAATTCTAAAGCAGTTGAGAGCTGGTTGACTGGTTTTTTCTTTTTGTTTTTCGTAGGTTGTTATTTGTTTAACACTTACTTAGAAGTTCTTTTTGCTTTAGGTATTGTTCATTGATTGTTTTGGCAAAGCTGCTCCTCCAGATCCATTTTGATGTGTCAAGGGGCCAGATTACCAAAAACTAATCTATATTTTAAGTCCTAGCACAGGAAGAATTCCTTTCTGCAACAGCTCTCACCGAAATCTTTTAAGACTGAGAGAGTCAAAGCAGCCTTCATTTATGGTACCTTTGACCTTTTAAATTTAGCGATGTTTCCTCTGCTATGCAGGAGAATGTTCGAAGGTGTGAGCCTTGAGGAGTGACTGAACTTGGGGGCGTGCTTGTTTGAAAATGTGGGGCTTTCTCTCTTTTTATTAAAAATAACAAAAATTCTTAGCTTTTTAAACCTAAGTCTATCTTTAACTTTACTGAGTTTCAACTATTGAATTTTAAAGTGTCAGGTTGTATACAAAGAGCGCAGCCTGTCATTTCAAAAGTGTCATTTATTCATGACTTTGGACCTCGCTATCATTTTTGAAGTTTCTCACAGTGTTGCTTGGTTTCTAAGTTTCTAAACAGTGTCGTTCTTTGATTAAAAATGAGGAAAAGGTTGATGGAATTGATTGTTTTCTACTTACAAACAATTTGTTCCTTACATTGGCAACGTGGGTATATGAGCTGGTGTTATAGTTCCATGACTTAGAGTAGTTTTCCTGACTTGATTATTTACAAAAGGGAGAGTGTTTCCAAATATCTCTCACTATCTTTATTTCAAGAGAGCTTCAGCCTTTGAATTATTTATGTACCCAGCTGTAATCCCTGTTTTCTGCTCACAGATGTTGATGATGGAGACACAGTAACAGATTTTATGGTACAAGAACGAGAACGTGGTATTACCATTCAGTCTGCTGCTGTTACTTTTGACTGGAAGGACTACAGAATCAATCTAATTGACACCCCAGGTACTGTGCTTTAGTGGTACTCGTGTAATAAGATGAGAGAGTAGATGAGTTGAGGCATTGCTGAACTTAGGTCCTGAATGTAGTGCGATATTTGGCTGGTTGAATCGCTGCAGTAAATCAGCCTGCACTGAGCTCTGTTGACCTTTGACTAGTTAGTGTTTTCTGCAGCCTGATCTGACTTGTTTAAGGTTAGCTCAGGAACAGCCTGTGTGTTTCAAGGACTTGAGGATGTAGTTCTCTGAAAGGTAAGGCGGTAATTATGACGTGTTTTTAAACATTAAAAAATAATTGTAATGATCTGTTGGTGCTGCCTTTTCGAATTACGATAATTGTAATTTAGGTTATGAATTTGAGTTGTTTCAATTGTTTTTTAGGTCATGTGGACTTCACAGTGGAAGTTGAACGTTGCTTGAGAGTCCTGGATGGAGCAGTAACCGTGTTTGATGCTTCAGCTGGTGTTGAGGTAAAAATGACTGGTAACTTTTTTTATTCCCAAATTACTTAAAAGAGGCTGAAATGATTACCTTAAGTATATAGGAGTTTCTCTGGTAATGAGGGAAAAACAAACGGGGTTCCCTCTAAAGTCTGTTATCTATTGTTGCTTTGGTTACTGTTTTGTTGTTTTGCTTTTTTTTTTTTTTTTTACCAAATGCAGATTGATATGAAGGCTTCTGGCTAGCTCCAGCAGTGCACAGAAATGGGCATCCTTTCACATCTCATTTTCTGATTCCATGTGAAAAATTAATAATTTTTACCCAGAATTTCCCCTTGTGCTGTTTGCTTTGTTTGTTTAATAAGCTCACTGGGGCATAGTGCAGAAAAGGTGTAGCCAGGCTGGTGTTTGACTTTGATGTGAAGGTTCAATTCCTAGAATTGAGATAGAAAAATTACATGTCATGTGGAACACTGAATTCAGTACGTATCTTTTCCCTAGGTAAAGGATGAGAAAACTCTTGGTCAGTGTTAGTCACGTGTTTAACATGCTACTGGAAAGCATTTACTTACTGTCGTATATGAGCTTGAATACTCCCACAGACATCAACAACAAAACATTAGAGCTGCTTGTGTTTTGTTTCGGTTTTTCTAAAAATGTGTTATTTCCACGTGCTGATGGCAGACTTTTTCTGAATCTGAACTGATTTTCATGCATTCCTGATTTAACTTCCAGTGGAAAATGAGCCTCACAAATGACTCAGCAGTGTGCAAATAATTAGGTTAACCACACTAGTTTGTTGTGTTCTCTGTGTAGCATCAGAAATACGTGTGTAAGTGTTTTGGCAATATCTTAAGTCTTAAGTGTAGTCTTAAGTGTAGGCTACCACACCCCAGTGAATAACTTCATCATAGATCCCACGTAGTGCTTATCTTCCCTCCATGTTCTCTTTGCTCTATGCCCTTAGTGGAGGAAAGACGACAGGTGAAGGAAGAGCTGTGACAAGGCTGCCTGTGGAGTTTCTCAGTGTGGCTAGATAAGAGCTTGTCACAACGCATTCAGCACAGTTCCCTTCTCTACTCTGAGCTCAATCTCTCAGCAGCAGGAATATAAGATGAAGGAAAGATGCTTGACCTCTCATCTTAGGAAATGTATACATAGTTCTTCTGTCAATGTTACCATTTTGCCTTTTTGTGTAGGCCCAAACTCTGACAGTGTGGAGACAAGCAGACAAACATCAAATACCACGAATCTGCTTTTTGAACAAGATGGACAAAAGCAGGGCAAGGTATTCATACAGTTGTTTTAATCGCTCTTAAAAACCTCGTAAGAATGTTTCTGATCCAGTTAAAGTTGTTCTGTTAAGCACAGAACTAGTGATTTATGTTAATACATACTGTACACATCTTTAATTGTTTGGTTACATATGTTGTGTAATTGTAGGAGTACTTTTTACAACAAATAAGGGTGAACTTTTTTTACTATGTCATTAAATTTATTGTAACAATATCTGTTGTTTTAATATAGTTTTACCTATGCTGTTGAGAGTATCAAACAAAAGTTGAAGACAAAACCTTTGCTTTTACAGGTAAGCTTAAAAATTTACCTGTATTTCTTTTGAATTGAACTCCTTCATTAATTTTTTTTCAACTCTCTAAAATTTCTTTTCTACTTGCAGTTGCCCATTGGGGAAGCCAAAACCTTCAGAGGACTGGTCGATGTTGTGACTAAGGAGCAAATGATTTGGAAACCTACTTCTGATTTGGATGATGGAAAATTTTTTGAGCAAAAGCCACTGCTAGAGTCGGATGATCCCAGCCTGTTCCAAGAAGTCCAGGATGCTAGAAATACCTTAATAGAACAAGTAAAGTTCTAAAGTAAATGCATAATACATTTAAAACTGTTATTTTGAACAGAGGGACCTTTGAAGGCATCTCGTGCAGTGATTTGCTAAAAACAGAGCTAAGTTCAGCTTTAGATCGGGTTGCTCTGGGCCTTGTTCAGCTGTGCTTTCAGGGTCTCCGAGGATGGAAATCTAGTCTTTCTTGGTAACATATCCCAGTGTTTGATCATTCTTATAGACACACTATTTCTTTTTGTCCGTATGGAAATTTCCTGAGTGGTTACAGCAGTGCTTCTTGTCCTTTCCTTGTGCACCTCTCTGTAAAGAATCTGGCTTTGTTTTCCTTGAAACAGTCCCACAGTCATTTCAGATTGTGGGTAGTAAGAGGCAGCATGTGCATCCTTCCTTTTCCCAAGTTAGACAAACTCATCTCTCTGGGTCTCCCACTGCGTTCTGACATACCACCTTGTGGTTTTCAGCTGGCTTTCCCACTGTTTGTCAGTTTCTTTTGTGCTGGTAAACCTAAAACCATAGTGTCTAAGATGTAGCTTCACAAGTAGAGGGTGAGTAGACGGTGATAACTGCTTGCCTTTATCCACGCAGTACTCCTGCTGATATAGCCCATCATGCATTTGCTAGTTAGCTTTGTCACTGAAAGACTATGCTGCTGATTTATTCTCACTGGTCAGGGAAGACCCTGAAGTTATCTTTAGCTCCACAGAGCTACTTCCTAGGTATTTCATCCCCATTCTGTATTTGTACGTGGATTTGTTCTGTCACAGGTGCAAGGTGCTGCATTTGTCCTTGATGAACTGATTTCAAATTTTCTTTATTTGCTTTCCTTTGATAAAAGACATTTAGTGCATATTACATAGACATGTGATGGCAGAACATGCTTCATATAGACAGCTGGACTCTGTGGCTGCATGTTACTTGTGCAAAATGGCTAATACTCCCTATTTCATAGATAGTGTGCTCATAAAAAATAGACCCTAAATTTAGTATTAAGTTGGTTAACATGGCATCTTTTGCCATCGTAGATCCCAAAAGATACTTGGAACATTCACATTGAGCTCAAACCCAGAACCTGCAGCTTATTCATACCCTTCTGGAATGGCAGCTAGAAACTGGATGGGATGTCAGAGTCTGTTCCAAGTGGCACTAAATGCTGTGCTAGAGGAAACTGGATCTCATCATAAATACCAGATCCATCCATAAAGTCCATGGGAGAGATGAGAAGAATATAAATATGTTCCATAGATTGTCATCCTGTGAAGATATGAAATTGTAATAGAAGCATGGTTTGCTTGATCCTATCATCTAACAGGTTTTGCAGAGTTGAAACTGTTTAGAAGCATTGAAGAATAATAAAGTGAAAGAGTGCCTATGAGCTATGTAGAACCTTTGAAATAGTTTCTTTCCAGACTGTTCTTCTTTGAGCTAATACTTTAAAGTCCCACATTGTTCTGTGCAAATACAATGGTAAGAGCTGGTTGTACTTGAGAGACTCCAAGCACATCTTATCTCCAAGTTAAAAGAGTGATTTTGTGTTCTGTTTGCTTTTCTGCAGCCTAGAGCTTTAATTGCTTTTATACAGCCTTAGAAGTGCAGTAGCAGTTACATCCAAACGTATGCTTTATATGCAAAAATACAAGAAGTTAACAGTTACGTTTGTCAGAGGTTTTGATTCATTTTGCTGTGAAAACTGCCTTCCGTGCAAATTTGGATCACATATTGCTAGTACATAGATGGTGCTGAGCTTTCTGTTCCCTGTGAAACATCAGTCTGAGTGATCCATTTTGATTTGCTCTCAGTTCAGTAAAACACAAACATACCTGGTTTTCAGAATATTCAGGTTTTAAGTGGGAATGTGGTTGCTCAGCCTCTCCTCTTAAGAAATCTCGGATAGAAATAAGAACAGTGGTTTTTAAATCTTTTTTTACTGTATTTTTTTTCTTTAGCTTCTGGGCCCTTCCTGAAGCAGGATGGGGTGGCCCACTGGTGTGATAATTCAGATAACCTCATGTTCCTAAAATATGTTTTGCTCCACTTCTAATAATATTCTTTTGATCAGAAATGTAAAATTTACTGATTTGACTACTGGTCATCTCGTAAACCTGGCTGTCATTTAACCAGATGAACACAAAATTTCTTTTCTCTCTCTCATGTTTTTTATCTGATGGCTTAATTAGACTTCTAATTGCTTATCAATGATTTCTTTCAATATTTGGTCAATTCCTGTCGCAGCTACTGGAAGGAGCATAGTACCTTAGTGGATGTGCAGTGGAGCAAGGCTATGTGTGAGTCAAGGTTTGAAGTCTATTTAATTTTTAAGCTAATCAGAACAGTTTGAAAACACAGATGATCTCTTAGACCTACAAGCTTCCGACATGAAGAAGGTCAAAATACCCTGAAGGCTTGTCTGGTTTTTTTTTTCCTAGCTGTATCCATTGGCTCACAAAGGTCACTTTCTGCTTAGTTCAGACTTCAGCTTTTTTACAGCTCAGAATATATTCAGTTACAGCTGTCACAATATGGCTGCAGCCTTATTCATTTTTGGGGACACATCCAAACATTCTTTCTCCTACTGATGTCATGCCTGACAGCAGCTTTAAGGTGTTGATTTTTTTTTTTTCCCTTGTGCTTTCTTGAAACCATTATTTGCATAATTTTCTCTGTAAAACTGGTTCTGTAAAGGCTCTTGCTTTTTTCTTCAGAGGAGATTAATTCTGCAGAAGCAGTATAAAAGCCTTAAACATTGGGAAGGACTGCAAAAGCTTGTCCTATCTAGCTTATGCTGTCAAGTAGAATATAATTAAAATACTGCATCTTAAAAAACATGCTTTGCTTAGCTCTCACGATAGTTACATTATTGTTGAGAGAGGGATGAAACAGTTTTGTTTATAAGTAACATTCTGTAATACATGTGAAGGATTTACTTCTTAATGTGAAATTTAAGTGATATTCACAAACCTGAAAAGAAAATAACTGAGTTGAGGTGTGAGACGTGAAATGTATCTTCTGCACTGCTTGTTTTAAGTTTATGATCTCTGATATCTTTAAAAGCTTAATTCCTTCTCTATTTTGCTGTATTTTCTAACTACCTAAGATTGGTGACCTATGTGGAAACTACTACATACCAAATAATAAAGCAGAACTGTTCTATTGAAGGTTGCAGATCTGGATGATGAGTTTGCTGAACTGATTCTGGGAGAATACAGTGAAAATTTTGACCTAATACCATCCAACAAGGTAATTTTTACCTTTGGTTATTTATAAATAAGTCTCACTAAGCGTCATTCTGAAGGTCGGGACTGCTTTGCCTTTGGCATGTGCAGATACGATTTTACAGTTGTGCATTTTTTAATGAACAAAAAATTCACCAGCTTCTGTAGTTCTGTTATGGTATCGTGAATTTAGGACAAAATGCATTTAAGCTTAATATGAATTGTGTGCGATAATATACTGATGGTAGTTCTCAAACATGCAGGGCACAGCTGTAACAGTTCAACCTTTATGGATGATCTTTACTGACAGGCTGCTGCAAAAAAGTTTAGAGAAACACGAATGAAATCTCCAGGTAGAATCAGCCTGGTGTGTCTGAGCTACAGAGTCTCACTAACAAAAGAAGCATTTCAGTGGCTAGGAATTGGTTGGCTCTTGAGTCATTACGTGTTGAAACTGGTGAGGCAAAACTTTCATAATAAAAACAGGTGATTTTTCATAGTTTGAATTTAGTAGCGCAGTCTCGCGTGCTCTGACTGGAAAATGGTGGCCTTGCTAAAATATTTTTTTAATTGGTAGAATTGAACCAATTAATTATTCTTGTCTATAAATAACATATTGATAGCTGTCAAGTTTGTACTGGAATAAATGGGCTTTCCCAATAAGGTTGTTACGCAGGAAAGATGAGAACTTTTAAATGCAACGCCAAATACTGACCGTGCTAAAACAACGGAGCATAGGTACTTCTAAATTGAGGAGTAGAAGCTGGCAAAGCTTATAATCAGCATGAAAGTAACATCTTCAAATGAAGAGACATAAGCAAAAATCACCATTGTTTGAAGTCTTGGAACAAGATCCTTCTGAGTAATTTAATGAAGCAAGTAACCCTTATTGAACTTGAGAACTGGGCCTCTGCAGGCTACCTCCAGCTAATGGGAGGTGTTGGGCAGCACTGTACATGCAAGAGCAGTTACTGACAGTAGTTCTGATAAGTAGCTTGGCTGTCCATCAGCCACTCGTGTGCTTGCGGGTGGCACTGCCCTGCAAGAGCACAGTGAACTGTCCATGCAGACACTGCTGCCCAAGACAAACATGGTAGCTCTAGTCATCTTTTTTACTCTGTGTTGTGTGCATTACTTGCTATAACCTGCTTATTCCCAAACAGTTTCTGGAATCGCTTTATGAACACTTACTGCTAACTGCAAAGCCTGCTGATTACATGGTAATAACTTATATGTCAAAGTGGTATTTTAGTACGCTGTTTGAAGTCTGTTAGATTGTCCTTGTGCATTTTTTACACACCAGTAGTCTTACTGTCATACTTAATGAAGTGAAAAAGGCACTATCTACCTGTAGTAAACATTCTTTGTTAATGTTTTTTCTGTAAGTGAAAAAAATCTATAAAAGAGCTTCTCATTTCCTAGGTATTTGAGCAAAATCTGATAGTAATATCTGGTAGCTGGAATGCTAAGGTTAAAGTGCTGCTCACAATTCAACAGAAAGCCTTTTTTTTTTTTCTCTTGCAGCTACAGTCTGCTATACGCAGAGTCACCCTGGCTCAGAAAGCTGTACCAGTGCTCTGTGGCAGTGCGTTGAAGAACAAAGGAGTGCAGCCGTTACTGGATGCTGTTACTATGTATTTGCCTGCACCTCATGAGCGTTCCTATGAGTTTCTGTAAGTGGAGTAAGAAAAGGAGGGTCAACAAAAGGGAAAAGCAAGTAGGAAAAGTATAAAGGGAGAAAATAATACTGACCACTAATACCTTTACAAATGCGTACCGATTCTAGATATTAAATAACAATAAAGATGTGCAGACCTAAAAATACTCAAGTACTGAACCTGATGTGCAATTAGAGTTCCAAAGTCTTTTAGTCTGAGAATACTGACATTTTACAGTTGGAGTCTGGGGATCATCTCTAGTATTGGTTGAGTCGCATGGCTTCTACCATATTTTACTAGAACTGGAACAGCTTAGGTTAGCATATTTGGTATATGTGTATATATAAAATGTCTCTGCTAATATTGCAACGAGAAACATACTGGTTCTTAAGTGAGTGGACATTTATGTAAGTGTGGGCTTGAGGTGTATTAATCCTACAAGTGTGCCTTTTGTTGTGGTTTCTGTTTTGCAGACGGTGGTACAAAGATGATGACCTGTGTGCCCTGGCATTTAAAGTTCTCCATGATAAGTGTCGTGGACCATTAGTTTTCATTCGCATCTATTCAGGTTCACTGAAACCCCAGTCGGCTGTGTATAATGTTAACAAAAGTTGCATGTGAGTAAAAAAAGCAGGCTGTGGGTCAGTGTAGCGTTTGGATGTCTGTTAAAGTCACGAACAGTTAAATGATTTAATTTACAGGGAGAGAATGAGCCGTCTGCTCTTGCCTTTTGCTGATCAACAAATTGAAATACCGTCACTAATGCCTGGAAACATTGCCCTTGCTGTTGGCTTAAAACAGGTAATTGAAAATACTTATTTTTAAAGAAAGCTTGTTTTACTAGTGTGTCTACCACCTCTGTGCTACACTGTATCTCAGATGTGTTCGTATCTTGATTGTTGTTACATAGGTAAATTTGCATTATTTTAATTATACGTACGTATACTTCCTCCTAAACTGAAAAATTACAGTGCAGAAATGTAAATAAATGACTTGAGAAAGTCTGTGCTGATACATGGAAAGAGCTGAACCTCAAGACACTGTATTTTAGTAGAGTTCTAACCTTATATTTATAATGTAACTCTCACAATACCAATGCTGTGTAATGCTCTAGGGAGGCCTCAGAGTGGTATTGAAAATTAGTTTTAAAAAATCAGCGATTTAAGTTGAAATATGCTTGTTTCATGCTCCCATTAGCTGACTAGTCAAGTGTTTCACTGCCTGAGCAAGCTGGATAGATATCATTTGCCCGGATTTTCCGAAATGTAACCTATTCTGGAATGCATAAGCGCATTTTCATTTATTGATGTACTGTTCTCTATGACTTTGGTTTCATTTTAACAACCTCCTACCCCCTGCTGCTTCCTCTCGTGGAATCACTGTGAACTGATCTGTAGAGTGCCACTGGAGATACCCTAGTGTCATCGAAGGCTTCAGCTGTGGCTGCAGCACAGCAGGCTGGAAGGAGTGCTGGGGGAGAGCAGAGGAACAGCGGTGACAGAGAGAGACTTCTGCTGGCAGGTGTTGAGGTTCCAGAGCCTGTCTTCTTCTGTACCATTGAACCTCCTTCAATGGCCAAACAACAAGGTACAATGTAGCTACAGAGGAGGAAGGGTGTTTTAGATTGTGGTTGTCAGTACCCTTTGCTATTACTACTCCAATGACTTTTGTGTTTGAGAAAAGTGGTAATTCTTAATTTTGAAGGGATAGAGGCATTTGTCTCATAGAATCATAGAATGGCCTGGGTTGAAAAGGACCACAATGATCATCGAGTTTCAACCCCCCTGCCATGTGCAGGGTGGCCAACCACTAGACCAGGCTGCTCAGAGCCACATCCAGCCTGGCCTTGAATGCCTCCAGGGATGGGGCATCCACAACCTCCTTGGGCAACCTGTTCCAGTACGTCACCACCCTCTGTATGAAAATCTTCCTTTTAAATGTCTTAACCTAAACCTCTCCTGTCTCAGTTTAAAACCGTTCCCCCTTGTCCAATCACTATCCACCCTCGTAAACAGCCGTTCCCCCTCCTGTATATATGCTCCCTTCAAGTACTGGAAGTTTCCTCCTTCCTTTCTTATTATCATGCTTAGTTTTGCTGCAGTTACACAAGGGTGCTGTGCAGTGTCTCTGTGTACAGCTAGCCTTGAGCTACCTTGTGCTTTTTTTTCAGTCAGCATTCACAGTTTTATGGTGTGGTGCAAAGTCTCCCCTTACCAAAACTGCTGTATGTCTAGTTAGGGTTTGTCTATGCAGTGTGACCTTTAATCTTACTGTCTTTCACAAAAAATCTGTACCAGAGAACCTGTTTGACTCTTTGAAAGTTTACCCTTTAGACAATCTATCGACATTCCAACAAAGCTGAGCAGGGTTGGAGGGTGAAGGCGAAAGAAAAATAAGTACCACTGTAGTATGATGGAATGGAGCAAGGTGGAACGTGGATTTTGAACCACCTGTCTTGCAGCCTGAGCCACTAGGTTGCAAGCTGTTTCTGTTATGGCTTTTTTCCCAAAGACCACAAAGTAGATAAATGCAGTTTCAGCTGTGAGTTTGTTTTTCCACCATCGCTCTTTTTTATAGCTGCTTTCTTTGGCAATTGTACAAGATAATGGGGAATCAGAAAAAATTATTTGCATTTTAACTTCCTCTTGTTGAATTCATCTGTAAAAATGTAGGTAAATCATATAAGACTTGACAGTTTTTCTCATCTATAGAAAGGGAATGGTGCTCTTTACTGTTTGATGAAACACTTGCATTTTTATACAAATGTAAAATACGACTTGGAAAAATGTATTTTTCATGATAGAATTTAAACTGGTTATTTTCCAGTAAACCATTATTTTTAAGTGAGACCATCATTTTATTCAAAAGGTTCTGTCTCTAAATGTTGCACGGAGATTGTGCAGCTTTTGCTTGGTGTCATTAAATTTTGCTGTTTAAGAAGACTAATCAGTTGTGGAAGCTCTCGTTAGCATGCAATTAATTTGTTGGAGAGAAGTTGCAAGTTGTGTGTAATTTGAGTTGAGTGTCTACAAAAATACATGCTTCTCTAGGGTCCTTTAGACTACTTCTGAGAATAAGATATGACCCTACAAGGAAAGTGATTGATGTTTAGGGATTCACTGTGATTCTCAAATTACTGAAGACTCTTTGGATATGGTGTTTCTTGCTTATGTACAGACTTGGATAATGCATTGAGCTGCCTTCAGCGTGAAGATCCAAGCTTAAAAGTGAAAATGGATCCTGACACAGGGCAGGTAAGATGAATCTTCTATTCCTCACCTTGTAATTAAACTTTATTTTAGAACTGTCAGGACCGCCCTTCAGTTAGTTTGCATACTTAGATTACTGTGAATGAAAAGCTTCTCTCAGTGTTTGTATCGTGTAGGTACAAAGCCACGAACAAACTAAAATTGAACCTTGTGCACATATCCTTTACAGAATAAAGGAGGTCATCCTCTGTTCTGCATGTTTTGAGAGTTCTTCATGAAGTTAGAAGAATTTGAATTATGTAGTCTTTAAGCTAATGTAAGATGTTCTTTTACCTAGTGGTTTTACAACAGGGATTGCTGTTTCACTTAGGATGTTTGTTGAATGACATAAAGTAGTTGTTTTTTTTTCTCAAGGCTCCTTAGAATTTGAAATACTTTTAGGAAGGTATTAAGAGCCCGTGAGCCCTTGTTTAAACAGTTCTTATGAAAACCTGGGTTTTGTATGTTCTGCCTCTCTCTTAACTATCATCTCATTAGACCATTCTCTGTGGCATGGGAGAACTGCATATAGAGATCATTCATGACCGAATCAAACGTGAATATGGAATAGAGACGTATTTGGGACCACTTCAAATAGCCTACAGAGAAACCATCCTAAATGCTGCACAAGCCACAGGTAAAAAGAAGGAATCTAAGGAGCATCTTGTATCTTGTTTTGTTGTTTGATTTACTTGAAAAGATCTTTCATTATACTTAATTGCTTAAAATTCATCTGAAAATTACTTATTTATGTGTTGTTTCTTTCCCCACCAAATTCCTGTTTGTTTGTTTCCTGAAGATGTATTGGATAAAGTAGTAGGAGATAAAAGACACTTTGTGACCACGGAGCTAGAGGTGAGGCCTGTGTCAGGAGAAAGAACGGTGACCAAACCTATCATTGAGTATGCTGAGAGTGTTACTGAAGTGCTGCCCAAAGAACTCCAGGAAGCAATAGAAAATGGAATCACGAATTCATGTGTTCAAGGTAAAGGAAGTGCTATAACAGCTACACTGGTCTAACTTTTCTGCAGGAATCAATGATTCTGGGAGGGGAAAAAAAAATCTGGTAGCTTGAAAGCTAAAACATATTACCTATAAATATACTTCAGGTGCAAAGGAAGTTCTAGAACTTCCTTAACTACAAAAATGGCTATGTACCCCTTTTGCCCTACTAGCAATGGAAGTCAGCATACCTTTGGTTTTAAGCTTGATTTCTTCTGAGTCAAATTATAATATTCATTTTCTTTGGTATGTTTTTGTGATCTAGTGTAATAGCTAAGGCATTTGTTTGATGACATCAAATCTTCGCATGATGACATGTGAAGCACAGCAGTGTGACTGGAACTGGTTTTGGAGGCCAACATGTAAATACTACACTTATACTATTTACTGATTTTTTTTTTTTCCTAATTTTCTGAAAGTATATGCACTAATATATTGATAAAATAAATAAAAATAAAAAGCCTTATCTAATTGCAAAGTGTGGGGTCTCTTAGGAAGTGTCTCTTACACTTAGTTTAAAACATTATTTAGTAATTTGTGACCAAAGGACTCTCCCTTACAGTGAAACTAACAGGTAGTGGTTTAATAAAAGAGAATTACTACTGAAGAAGCAGCGTGTGGTGTTTCTTTTACAAATTGCTTTGTATCTGGCTGTGAAATGAGTCTTGACTGCTTTTTTCACACACCATGAAGACTCTTCAGAACCAGGCATTCTACAGTATAAAATTCTTACCACTAAAGGCTTTTTTCCCTTTAAAAATCGATTTGGCCATGTGTTCTGCAGGAAAAAGCTGTGTGTATTATTCTTTTGGTTTTTTTCCTCAGACATGGTTCATGCACCACATCCAGTCTAACACTGTTTTTGGTCTAGTTAAGATTTCTCAGATGAAGTGAGTTAACCTGCATAGGTTACTAGAAAGGCAGGTGATCTGTGACGGAAGCGAGTTAACGCTGCGGTTTTGGTAATGGGTTGGTACCAGGAATGTGCTGCACTCACTCTCTGTTGAAAATACAGAAGAAGATATTCTGGTTTTAGGTTAAACTAAAGATTTCATTACTTTTTTTTTTCTTTCAGTTCATGTCTTGTTTTAGCAGATGAATTTTAGATATTGTAACTTCTAAGACAGTTTGGAAACAGTTGTTTGGATGAGTGTGCTCAGGGGCTTTTCATTCTGAAAATCGTTAGCTGTGTTTTTGATAAGGAGAATGAGGAAGTTATGAGTCTGTATGCCTTTCTCTTTAGGCAAAGCTGGGTAATGATAAAATGAAATAGTAAGTAGCCGTGCCCTTGGACATAGGGAGGAGAAGGGAAAGAGGAAAGCGAGCAGCTCCAGACTGATCCTGAAACTTTTTTTCTTTCCTCCTCTGTGTCATAATATTCTGAAAAGAAAGTGTCTGTTTTTTAATGCTCTTTTTTTCTTTCTTGTTAGGACCTTTGCTAGGTTTCCCTGTTCAGGATATAGACGTGACGGTACAGTCACTGACAGTGCATCCCGATACCTCCAACACAATGATATCAGCCTGCATCTCCCGTTGCTTGCAAAAGGTATAGCAAAGCCGTAAGCTGTCGTAGAGCACAGGAGCATGATGTATCACTGGGAAAGCAGAAGTATAGCATTATCTGGTAATTGTTCTTGAACAGCGTAACTCTTGCTTGGGGAATTTATAGCTTTTGGAAGTAGAAGGTTTGAGAGGCAGTGCTAACAAACCGTCTAAGCATTTCTTACGTCAGTTTTTTAAAAAGGATTTGGCTTAACTCTCCATCACTTCCATGCAGGCTTTGAAAAAAGCTGGTATACAAATACTGGAACCCCTGATGAGCCTAGAAATCACAGTAAGCGAAGATCACCTCAGTGCAGCACTTGCTGACCTTGCACAACGGAGAGGCAGTATTCAGGAAATCCAGAGTCGTCAAGATAACAAAGTTGTGATGGCTGCTGTTCCACTAGCAGAAATGATGGTATGTAATTGTTGTAATGCATAAGAAGACTAACAGACTTCAGATCACTTTTCCTGTTTTGTATGAGCAAATTTGGAATTGATGTTTTTAATTGTATTTTAATTACTGGAGGTCTGAAGCAAATTATTCAGAGGTTGTGTGGATTTAGAGCCTGTTTCGTTACTGTGCTTGCAAACTCAGTAGTATTTTGAACATGATTCAGTGTGTTAAAACAGTTTTGTGCCAGAGCAGCAGTAAAAACTGGTTTTACAGAGAATAAGATTAAAAAAACAACACAACACAAAACAAGGTTAGTTTTTGTGTGTGTTGCACTTTTAATACAGTAATGTTAAAAAAATTACTAGAATGTTGCCGTATACTTAAGACTCTCTCTCTCTTTTTCTAGGCATATAAGAGCCTTCTCTGCTACTTTGTCTTCTCTCTGCCCTGAATTAGGTGATACATGTTTTCTGTTTTTTCTTCAGGGCTACTCAACAGTTCTGCGTTCTTTAACATCAGGCTCAGCAACTTTCACTTTGGAGTTAGCCAGTTATCAAGCGCTGAACAGTCAAGAGCAAAGCGCACTTCTTCAAAGGAGGATGGGGTTGGTGTGACTGCTTTGCTCTGCAGAAAAATGATGATACGACCTATCCTCCATACTAAATATTTCCAGGAGACTACCTACATAGACCAATATGTTCTTCTGAGATGAAATGATTGTGGTAAATGATGAATTAGCTGCAGTAGGATTTCCAAGGGAACGTTCAAGAGACTGTGTTCTTCAGGCAAAGCCCTGTAATTGCAGGGCAGCTGAACAAGAGATGCAACCACAATCTGCTGCTCTGACAATCCTTACCTTACAGATAACCACAAAGAGAAGTGGTGCAAATCCTTCTTACAGGAATGAGCACTATGTGCGTATTAGTGTGTAAAAGAGACTATTTCTTAAATACTAAGTAAAGTTTGTGAAGTTTGTAAGTTAATGTCTGTAGATGAATAACCACAGTTTTGTCAGTCTGTATCTTGATTCGTTTTCAGCTGTATACAAGACTGTGTAGGAAATAAAAAAAATTCTGTATGGGTAGAAATCAACTTGAAATAGAATTCAGGACACCAGATATAACTTAATTTAGTTTGCTTTAACAAGAACCTGGAATATGTGCTTCTGCAAATTGAGTAAGCCAAAAATACAAGAACCGGAGTTCTCCCACAAAAGCAGTTCCCACCTGCTACCTGGTGTGTATACTGAAGGATTTTTCTGACGTCTAAGGATCACTGACTGAAGCTTTAAATGGCCCGGATTTGCTGTGTATTACAATTAATTTGTCATTTGCAGTTATGCAGTTATTTGGAGAAGTAGCAGATGACAAGACACTTTGACATATAAAGAGCAGACTCTCTACGCAAGTAACTGTATATAACTAAAATTAAAGGAAAATAAAGACTTCATAGTGAAGAATCCCTCTTTCTAATTAAAGATTGATATGGAACTAACCTCATCGTCCTAGATGAAAAAAAAAGGTCTACTCCAAAAAGCATGTGAAATACCTTTATTTTAAAAGTGAAAATGTTTTTGGTTCAACAATCAAACCACATGTACACATCTTCACACCTCAGAGGCACTTCAGGTTGCTGAGTGGAGGTCTCCGAAGCAGTCACCGCCATCTTGCTTCATGGGGACAATAGCCAACAAAAAGAGGCTCAGCTGCTATGCCTCTGCTGTTAAAATGAAGTCGAATATGTATGAATAAATCAAATAATGGGCTAGTGGTTTAGGAAGGAACAGAGATAAGGGCAGCCAGTTTTAACCTGCTTTATGTAAACAAAATGGACTGCCTACTTAAGAGAGTGAAAAAGAGCCCTATTCTGTAGATTGCATTTTGGTTACCAAGCCAAGTCCAGTAACCTTGTTTCAGTTGAACCTACCAGAATACTAGAAAATGAGTTGTAAAGCCTAACTTCGGGGCTGGTGCTCTTGCTGTTCTGTAAAATCTATTGCTTTTAAGACGAATAATGAATATGAAAACACAAGACAGTTAACACTGCACATTCCCCTCTCAGGCTAATATTTCCTTCGCATGCAGCTCTGATTATGTCATTTTTATTCAGCTCATCACTACAGGTAGTTGAGTTCAGATCTGAATGGAAGCTACTGCTTTTACAGTATAATTTCAGTAGCAGTAACCTTTCCTTTAGATTAGAAGAGCTATTGTTCTTCCACTGACTGTGATCTAGCTGTTAGAAAGTTTCTGCCTGCCCCTTCACGCTCTGCCTGGTAATCTGATACATACAGCAAGCCAGAGCTGTTTGATTTGGAAAGGCTCCTCAGCCTGCTGAAACCGCCATCGTCTGTATATACATATTCCATGTACAAAAATGGTACCAGGGACATACTCCTTTGCCCACTTTCTAAACTTTTAGAACAGTATGATTAACAAAATCAGCTCTCTGGGGTTCAAATAAAAGTCAGGAAATCTCATGGAAGGTCCAATGAAAGGCAGCGTAACTGCAGACAGAAGGAATGATCATTTAACCAATGGAAATGGGATGGTTTCTCTACCGTCCTCCTTGTTTAAAGCCTACATAAAAGCAGTACTTTTAAGGAGGACATGTCCTTAAAGCAAGGGTTTTTTTCTAGCAGTATTCACCATGAGTTTATGTGCCAAAAAAGCACATGCTGAGGTATCTACAGGAATCTGAGGAGTGCTTGAATTTTGGGTGCTGACTGTAAGTGCCATGTATCCTGTCCTCTAAAAACCTGATCTGTATGTTTCTCAAAATCCTCTTCTCATGGTTGGAATTTTGGTTTGTCATGGACTACTATAAAACTAAATGGCATGCTCATTCTTGCTGTAGACCAACTGCAGCAACATTTGAACAATCATGAACTGCTTTCCGGCTGTGTACTTTTAGAAGTGGAGTCACACTGAAACTTAAGACCTGGAACTGACTCATTTCTACAGCCACAAATATACAAAGACAGCACTAGTAATAAACAACCAGTAAATTGTCTACACACTTTTTGAGAAAGAGCTGCAGTGAACGATCTGTTATGAACTGATACAGTTTATGGTAGGCATTAAAAAAAAAAAAGTTCAATTCAACAGGGACTCCAGATCCACCCCTTCACTCTCTACATTAAGGCACTACCTGAAAGAACAAGTCATTCAAGCCCACCTCTCGTGCAAGAAGCTCTGTTGGATTACCTGTGGCAACAATTAACTTTTCATTTCCAGTAACTAAAAAAATCAGTCTATTTTTTCTCCTGTCTGTGTACTCCTCCCATATGCCCTTTAATACCCTTCATCATCTGAAATAAGTCAGTCACGGAGTGTGTTTTTTCTTTAGAAGAAAGCAGAACTGAGATAAGTTCTAGCATTTCAGTGAAGAGGGTTCATGGTTTTGAGAATGTTATCTGCAAGAATCTTTTGAACTCCTGTCTTAATGTACTGTTTTTCCCCTTCTGAGGACACTGAAACACCTGGGATGATATTTACGTCATCAGATTAGTCTGCTCGCTTTCCTGCTTTCCTCCATTTCAGAGCCAGCAAGTTATGTACTTCAACTCCACTGGCTCTAAGGCATGAGAGCCACAGGTTTCCTAGAACCATTGATCTTACCTGAGCATGCGGCATCGATGGTTAGACAGTCTTTTATAGGCGTCCTGCAAGTTGGTCACATTTCTGCTGCTCCAGAGTCTTTCCCCTACAGCACTTGCCCGAGGCCTGTGAAGATATACTGAGTTTTAGAGGAGATACAGTCTACAACCATGAATGGATAAAAGTTTTAAATATGAGGTCTTTTACCCAGCAGCATCAATTTTTAAAGCTGCTTAGGGTCAGTATAGAACTCTTAGCACTGTTACCACTAACATACAGTACTGTTTGATTAATTCATTCTCCTTGTAGCTTTCTAAAATATAAAGAAGTTCATACCATAATCTTGGTGTGAGGTTAGTTGCATCCACATATTCTCCCCACAGGCAAGCTTCTCCACCTATTAAGAGCCTTTTCTGTTTTTCAGATCCTGTATTCAAAGCAGAAAGTTGGAATTTCTGTTTGTCCAGGACATGGGCATGTATCACAATTTTTTTTTTTTTTTCAATACTCAGGACTGCTCTTCAGCTGTTACTTATTTTTATCACATAACATATCTGTCCTGAACACAAAGTTAGCATTTTGGTAGTAGAATGTGAGAATGACTAGTCCATTTGCCTGGAGAACACATTTCCCTTCTGTGGCAGAAAAGATTATAACTTTTATCTTCCATCCTTTACACGCTCTTCAGGGATTCAAGTTCTCATTCAAACCGCTCCCTCTACTACACACAGAACACTTCTTGAAGAAGCTGTGGAACTCAGATGTTCTCCCTAACACTTTGCATAAAAAGAAAGCCTAGGAAACAGCAAAAGTTCTGACTATCATCTTCAGCCAGAGGGAGAGAATATACCTTATTCTTTAACAATCTAACACTGTATGAGGCTGCTTCAAAATACAAGTTCATTGTCTGTCCACCATCAGCTGTTTTGTGTTGTCCCTAATGCATGACACGTCTGCTGATGCCGTCCAGCTTCCTGTCTCACACATGCACCAGTGCCACATGTTGGAGGAACTAATGCCTTTCCATTTCAGAAACAGGAAGTCGCATTTTTTTTTCCTCTTGTTTGTCAGCCACAACTCTGGAAAATGCTCAAGACCTTTGATTATAGAGTATTTGATCATACCAACTGCATGCATCTCTAAACAGCCTTATCTATTCAATGTATGCCTTATTACAAACCAAATACATTCACACACAGAACAACCATATAAAAAAAAAGTAACAAACCAGGGAAGTTAAGTGGTTCAACGCGGTAGTATTTTGTCCAGTCTTGCCCATAACTAATGTAGTCCAAATACCAGGGAGCTGCCAGGATAGCAGTGAACCCTGCTTTAGTGACACTGCTCAGTTCGTGAGCATAGTTATTTGCCATCCACACTTCAACTACAGTGTCTGGTTTCAGCTAGAAGGGAAAAATAAAAATAACAAAAAAAATCAACATGAAAGACAATGCCAATTGCCGCTGATAGGAAAAAAAAACGATACTAGATTCCAAAACTTGGAGGGGGGCATTTTGCTTTGAAAAGGAGCACGCCGGAAGCTAACTTTTGGCACTGTTTTCTTTCCTAGACAGTCTAAAACTAATAATCTGTGAGTTTTAAACACAGTTCACACTAAAGCAAAGTACAGATTATAGACAGTCAGTTCCCTGAGATGGCTCCTACACGCACCAGTTACCTGACAACTTCTAAAAGCTGAGCACCTGGTGTTACTAGTCTAGGTGTGGTGGGAAAACTTAAAGTACATAAGAAGGCAGATAAACTTTCCTACTCTTTACTCATGCTCTACATTAAGTGAGATTATTTACTCCTACTTTGAAGAAAGCGCTGCAATGCTGCTGTTCTTGTTTCACCTATTTTACCTATTAGACAAATGGTAAATCCAAGTTAGGCTCCACACCTGAGCAGACTTACTGGTATTGTTCATCGGAAGTCCGCAGATTTCCTTTAAACACTTACAAGACACAACCAAAACTACTTAATAGTTTATTTTGGAAGCCTCCCACTATATTGTGTTGTTTTATGAGAGTATCCTATTTACTTTTCCATCTTACCTCTGCATTGTTATCAAACACTTCCTGCCAGACCATGTATCCTTTGTTATAGGAGGAAACAATATCCAAAATCCTAGGATTTAGAAATAAGATCATGCCTGTGAACTTCAAGCAGCTCAAATACAGACACCCAGCACAGCAGTATTTCCTACTCTAAAGCACACTGCACCTTTTCATTCATAAGGGACCTAAGGAAGACAGACTCTTCTCATTTTGGCTTTCAGTGTTCTTCCTAGAAGAACGTACGTATAAGGATACGTGTGTACATTAACACAGACTCCAGTACAGAACTGCCAGTAACTCATAAAGATGTTGAAATGTATGCCACTTAAAAATCGATAAATGTCTGCAAAAACCTTTTGATTTTCTCTCCCCACCTTGTTTACTGACATTTCAGTACACCTAGTTTAAAGATACCCAATACATTCAGTGTATTTCAGAACGAGCCTACGTATCCTCATTGCGTCCCACATTTTAAAGATGTAAACTCTATATTCAGTGTAATAATAGGAAAGAAACTGAGATGTCCCCCATGCATGGGAATTTCTGAAAACTATAATACAGTCTAAAATAGCTTACATATCTGCACCCTAACATCCCTCTCAGATAGCAGGTGTGAGAAGCTGGGCAGGAATTAAAAATTAAGCACATACTTCTGAACATAGTATGATTCCAGTTTAGCATAGTCAATGCCAAATCCTTGCTTCTTCATGAACTCTTTCACTTCAGGGTTAGATTTCCTTAAATAGAAAAAATAAATCAGAAGGATTATTTTTTGTTTGTTTTAAACCCGATTTCCCAATTAGTTTTATCCACACACAGCACGTTAACAGATGCCTGAGACATGTCATAGCCTTAAATGCACAACAGAGCAGAAGTAGCAGAATAATACGGTTTAGGTATTTTGAAACCAAATTTAATCATGATTTGAAACAAAGCCAATAGTCCTAATTCTCTGGGAAAGCTACTGGAGTCCCTGCCCTGAAGCAGCTTCTGGCAGGGTTCCTCAAGCTCCTAAGAGCTCTGGGGCTCCTGGTGCCTCTGTCATTTTGTGGGAAAGTTGCCAGCAGATCTGGAAACTAAGCAGCCAAGGAATACCAGGGTATCTGCAGGAGTTACATTAAGAGTCAAACTTGAAAAGAACTCCCTTAAAGCAAAACAACACTTTGTATTGAATCATTTGACAGAACTTATCTCTACTTCAAAAATTAAAGCAAGTTCTGAGTGTTCAGATTTCTTTCTTCAAGAGAATCCACAAATACTAACTAGGATCAATTCGAATGCTAATCCTGTTACATCAGCTCTGAATTCTGTATTATTATTAGTTACTCCATCAGAAAGACTTAAAAATAGCCAAAATCCACAACGTGAAGAACTGTATTAACGTAAGCACACAAGAGTCAGTACTGTAACTCTTAACATAAGCAGATTTTCTGTAAGGCAGGGCTCAATGGAAAGGACCGGTCTTCCTTTAACACAGAGCACTTCAGCATTAATGATCTTCTATAGTGCTTAAGTCCCAAAATTGTTCCCTCTTCTGAATGGTTAGTTTTCATAAAGAAATCCTTTAGAGTATCCCAACATGCATGAAACACAAATGGTCAAAATAAAATTCTGCACAACTGTAACTCCTACAACACTTGCTTGTTGAAACTGCTCTGCCTGTAAATTCTTACAGGAGCACAGAATATCTTTGGGATAAGCAGAGAAACCCATCTCAGAAGTGGTGGACTTAGGCAAGTTTAAGAGGCGCTGGCTATTTATTTTTTGAACTGTGACCGTACCAACAATCGAAGCTCACTTCATCTCCTCCCAGGTGGATGTAGGCATCAGGAAATACACTGCTGATTTCTTTGAATAATGTAGCCATGAAGTCGTAAGTTGAATTCAAAATGGGATTTACAGGCCCAAAGGACCCACTTGGCTGTCCTCCACTGTAACAAGGGGTGAGAAGATCTTTTTGACCTAATACAAAGAATTAATAGAGGATATTCAGATCCATACTGGTGTGCTACCTCTGCTAGCAGGAAGTAGTTCACTCATATTACAAAGGTTAATATTCATTACTAAAGTGCTCATCTATTCCATATAAAATTGAATAGAGGCAAGTTGAAACAATTCTGCCCGAAGTTGAAGAACCCTCTAACTGGAAATGAAGACTCTAACTTTTAAACTTCTGATTTAAAATCACAAATTTATAGAACATACTCCACCACCTAGAAAGCAACTCCTGGATGACTACTTGAATAGCAAAGCTTTAATAGATTTAGGAAATATGCCAATTAGAAGGAAGCAGGCCTGCGGTGAAAGAACAAGGGGAAATGGCTTCAAGCTTAAAGAGGGTAGATTTATGCTGGATACAAGAAAAAAAAGTTTTTTTTACAGTGAGGGTGGCGAGGCACCGGAATAGGTTACCCAGAGATGTGGCTGATGCCCCATCCCTGGACGCTTTCAAGGCCAAGCTGGATCAGTTGGCTCTGTGCAACCTGATCCTGCTGTGCATGTCCCTGTTCGCTGCAGGGAAGCTGGATTAGATGACCCTTACAGGTCCCTTCCAAATCTAAGGATTCTATGATTCCTATATTCAGTTTACATAGTTGCAGCAGCAGCACCTTCCCAGCTGCATATTTTCTACTCCAAGCACATTCACCCAAGCAGAGTGCTAGTAATACACTGCTTCACCTACCCCTCTTGCATGACTTTAGGCCTCTCTCCAATACTTTGAATATAGATGCAGGGAAAGCACAGCTGTAGTTCTCAGGTTCATGGGCAAATCCAGCTTTAGTTATATTAAAAAGCTATCATACAAGAAACTATCAGGACCAGCTCATTAAAGACAAGTGAGCTGAATCTTGCTCTTCGTATGACTACAGGTCAGTTCACCTATTTCTAGGCAAGCCACTGGTAAACGTCTGGCTTTTGTTAATCACAGAATGGTTTGGGTCGGAAGGGACCTTTAAGATCAGCTAGTTCCAACCCCCTGCTATAGGCAGGGACACCTCCTTCTAGACCAGGTTGCTCAAAGCCCCATCCAGCCTGGCCTTGAATGCTTCCAGGGAGGGGCATCCACAGCCTCGCTGGACAACCTGTTCCAGTGTCTCACCACCCTCACAGTAAGAATTTCTTCCTGATATCTAGTCTAAATCTACTCTCGTCCAGTTTAAAAGCAATTCCCCTCATCCTGTCACTACATGCCTTTATAAAAAGTTCCTCCCCAGCTTTCCTGTAGGCTCCCTTCAGGATAAGGTCTCCTCCGAGCCTTCTCTTCTCCAGGCTGAAGAGCCCCAGCTCTCTCAGCCTGTCCTCACGGGGGAGGTGCTCCAGCCCTCTGATTATCTTCATGGCCCTCCTCTAAACCTGCTCCAACAATTCCATGTCCTTCTTGTGTTGGTGGCACCATAACTGGACACAGTACTCCAGGGGGGGTCTCACAAGAGCAGAGTAGAGGGGCAGAATCACCTCCCTTGATCTGCTGGTCACACTTCTCTTGATGTAACCCAGGATATGGTGGCCTTCTGGGCTGCAAGCGCACATTTCTGGCTCATGTTGAATCTTTTATCAATCAACACTCCCAAATTCTTCTCCTCAGGGCTGCTCTCAAGCCATTCTCCACCCAACCTGTATCTGTGCTTGAGACTGCCCTGACCCAGGTGCAGGACCTTGCACTTGGCGTTGCTGAACTTCATGTGGTTGGCATGGGCCCACCTCTAAAGCCTGTCCAGGTCCTTCTGGATGGCATCCCCTATGCTTCATAACAAACAAGACTACATAAGATGAAAGACTCAGAAAAAGTGTTTACCAGTTCAACTTCTACATTGCTCATTTCCTTCTCATGTAAAGTAAGTGAGAAAGAGCTTGAGGCATCTTCCAATGTTCTGGCCACACTTCCCACAGGCTGAGCACAAGACTCATCCTGTAGCTAAAGGGACTAGAAAATCTATACTATTCTCAGTTTAGCAAAAAACTCTGCAGCTTAACTGCAGTCCATACTTCTTGAATCAAGGCACAAGGTTTGCTGGTCTCTGAGAACACATAATCACTGTAACCCTGGACTCTATCAAGAAAAATACTACTACTTTGAAATCTAGAAAACAGAGTAAAGTAAGCATCCAACTTTGCTACATTTTGTACACCAGCAGAGCATGACTTTACTAGCAAACAGAAACATCAGCCACTTTGAAAGAAAGGATATCTCCAGGGACAGCAGCTCACTATTTCTGGCCTCTGCCTTATTACTCTAAACTCAAGATGACTGTACGGGGTGAAAACATCAATATGAAACCAAAGCAGACAGAATATACTTAATCTTAGCACACGCACCCTGCACAGGAAATGACTGCTCAGTTTCAGCTTCCTCCATTCACTTTCGTTTCTCTCACATCTAAGGTCTTGACCACCACCGATTCTCCTCGCTCACCTCTTCCCAAATGCCTTTCAAAGTACTTCAAAAGCTGCTTTTAACAAGCCCACTTACCTTCATATAGGAATATTATGCTGCACTTCACTCATCACAATCTTTTAATCATTAATACTTTCTTTGACATACCTTTTCCCCATGACTGTGTGTGTCCTGGGGTATCAAACTCTGGGATAACTCTAATACCTCTTAGTCGGGCATACTCGATCACCAGACGGACGTCAGTAGGAGTATAGATGTGGTTATAAGAGTAAGCCCCCTGTGAAGTGTACATGTTTAGACAAAGTTTACATAACATTATACCATCGGGTTTTTTAGTAGATAAGGGTTATTTATTGATTTATTTATATAAAGAAGCAAATTTGACTTTCCCTCCATCTCTTCAACGCTGATTCTGAAACAAAGGACCCTCGTAAGGTTACTTTCATTACTAATGCAAATGTACAGATGGTGGGTAACTCCGTTTCACAATAGGCCAAGGGAGATGTAATCAACCATTTATAGGTTCTTGTGTCTGCATTTGGTTTTCATGAAACATGCCAGATTTCTGCCCTCCCACTGTACTCCAAAGATGTCTACTCACCTTGTTACTAAGCTCTGGAAAAGAAGTACTCTGGTAAGGAAATGACTGATCATCTACTATATGCCAGTGGAGAACATTGAACTTGTTAAAAGCCATGGCGTCCTGTAACGAACAATGCAAGAAAGTCCACTTAAGCATTTTACTCTCACAGAAAACCTATGTAAAAGAGATGGTCTTGTCCCAGTATACCCTGCATGCCCAGCACAATGAGTAAAACGAAGCAAAAGCATACCATTTTTCACTGAAACTTAGAAGTAAACACCAAAATGCACCAACCTGTTTATATCACTTATTTCCTGCAGTTCTGTCATTAAGCAATTGATCACGCTACGCTGGTAGAAGCGGAACAGCTATAAATTCTTGTGAATTTTTTCCACTTCTCAACACATCTGGTTGACTGGCTATAAACGATCAGCTATTTCAGCTTATAGGAAAGCTTACATTTTTCTACCTAAATACTTTATACTTGGAAACTAAATTCTACTACTGATTACATCCTCATGTGACAATAACCTTCCTTAGAATGTATCTCAAATGCAGGCAAAATAAACCATGCATTTTTCAGTCAATATAGTGTCAGTACTTCTGTTTTGTAAACTGCACATTATGAATATAAATGTAAACACATTTATTATAGAATCGTGACTCCAGATGGGCACTTACACACATATTATGGGTTACATAAGTTTACCAGAGTCACTGGAAGCGTTGTATGCTGGAAGGAATTTGTACTCTTCTGGGACAAGTAATTGCAACACAGTTGCTTCCAATTGCTTGCACAATCCATCTTTTCCCCTCTTTCTTCATCCAAGCTGAATTTTGTGAAGCAACTGAATTATTATTGCTTGTCTTCATGCATCTCCACCGACCCACACCTTTCCACACAAAAATTACGCTTCCTGGTCCTTCCCCAGCCCCTCCCTCCCCAGGGACAGTGCCCTTCCTTGTGATACAGCACAGCAGTCAGACACAAACAGGAAGTGTACTTAAAACTGCTGCCTTAAGCATCTAATTACCACATGTCAGTGAAGGGATTACTGCTGCTTTTTATTAGGCTAGTCTGGATTCAAGCAGCCACAGAGGAGGAAAAGCACACTTTTTCTTAAACTGGTAAAATGGCATAAAACAGCTCTGAGGAAGTAGGTGAACCATAGACATAATTTAAGGAAAGAAAAAGGAGAAGCAACAGTTACAAAAATTAAAAAATGGTTAGAAACTCAAGTCTCAAAAGTCAAGTTACATTTCAGGCATACATCAGCTCTTTCAGAAAAGACAACAAATATTGACACAGGAACTATATGAGTAGCTGGAACATTCTCAGTTGTATGTGACTACCCACACAAACCTAATTGCTGAGCATGGAATGATATCACAGGCAAAAACAAGTTGTAAATACTCGTGGAGGGGCCAGCTCCAAGTGCAGTTCAAGGACAACCTCAAAAATAAAGGCTGGTTTTACCTGCACTCTCTTTTTGCCCACCTAAGCCTGCTCTGCAAAGTTCTGGAACACAGAAGGGAAGTACTTAAGAAAATTTCATCCTGGAAAAACGGGACAGACAAGACAGGCAAGTGCATATTCCCTCACCCAAAGGCTCCTCCACTTCAACCAAACAAGACCTGCTACAAGTACTTTAAGAGAAAATATGGTAGTATGAAGTAAGAAAACCCACAGCTTCTGGCGCTGAATTAGACAAATCCCTGACATTCTCATCAAGCGAGAGAGAGAATACGCATTTCTCACTCTGCATAAGCTCTTCATAGAAATTTTACTACTTCCTCTTTTTTTTTTTAAAAGAAGTAGTGAAAAAAAATCAGCTCACAATGAACATATTAGAATTTGCCTCCATTTGCACTTCATTACTGAATCACTCCTAGCAACTTAAGAATTGACTACAAGGTTGTTTAAAAGACTGTAGTCTTCCTGCAACCACTGGCACTCAAATTAGTGACTGCAGGGTCTCCCCTATACTGCTTGCTCACAGATGTCTCAAAACATGCTTCCAGGAAATATTTGTGCTGGTTTAGGCAGCAGCAAATACTGAAAACCCAAGGTGCACAAAATCCCAGTCTCCTCGACGAACTACGAATCACTCCATCTGCCCACTCAATTCATACCCAGCACAGACTCCGACCTCCACTTAGGAAAGTTCACCCTGTCCTTTCAGATGTTAGCCGGGTTGTCATTTCATACCAAGATCAGTGAACAAAATACAACAAGAAGTCTTCCTTATTAATGATACATGACAGTCCACTTACCAGGTTTGTGAGAATAGATTTCAATGGCAAATAGTGCCTTGAAGTGTCAAGTAAGATTCCTCTGTGTGCAAACCTTGGGAAGTCGTAGATTTCAGATTCATTGATAAGAAACTGTCAAAATGAGATTTGAGAATTAGAATTCCCATTTTATGTTCATCATTACAAACATGAAATACTTCTCAGTTATTAACAGCTTTCCAAACATTTTCTGAAGAAGTAATTAATGAAACTTGCAGATCTACTGTTCCTTGAAAAACACCTAATAAAGAATGTGGCTGTCTGTTATCAGACTGTGTTTTCAGTTAACATCTATACTTACGCTTCCGTAATCATCTTCGTGAACCAACTGACTGAAGGTTTCCAAACCTGGAAAAATCAAAGAAAGGAATCTGGAGTTCAACTCACTGTTACACGACCCAAATTAATAACAGGAATTCACACAGCAAGAAAGAATGCCTTATTACTGAGTTTCTTTCTTGTTATCACGTTCGCCTTTGTTGCTCAAACAACAAAGTTAACAAAGTATCGAAGAGAGAACAGTTCAAACTCTCCATTATACACAAGCACTGAATATTATTATCATGGCTCAGATGTACCAAATTAATCTTTGACAGAATGATAGCGACAGAGAGTAAGGTAGGAATGTCTGGTGTTATCATACATGCATTCCTGTCATTTCTGGAACAGGTGAAGTTTCCAATCCAGCATTAAAAAATTGCTAATTTAAACAACGTTCCAGTAAGAAAAACAGACTGAGACTTCAGCATCATGGTCTTCTTGGCGATGGTGACCTGCATGTTGCTATTAGTGCATTTACAGAACAATTTGTTGACACTATAGATCAGAGAGATTTTTAGCGCTCGGGATTTGGTTGGCCTGGCTGATTTCAGATATAGCAAGCATGCAGTTGTGGTGTGCCACGGGATCTGGGATACTGAGCATACAGATTGAGGGAGTGTGCAGTGCATGTTTTGGTACCTTTAGGCCCCCGTGCCCAAGTTTGCTTCCCATGAGGGACTGAATGAGGGCAAGCCTCAGTGGTCAGCTGGTTCCTACTCTGCTATGCAGTCTGTATAAGCTTAGAACAAAAACAGCTCTGTATGGAAAGCACCAGCTTACCTCTTAAAGCTCCCCAGACCTCATCTGCTTTCAGTATAGCCACAGGCTCAGTTACAGTTAAATGATCTAAAGAGAGGAAAAAAGAGTTATTCCTCGAGAAGGCAAGGATTGCTAAGACATTATCAGGCAGTAAGATATTCAAGATACCCTTTTTTTTTTTTAACTTTTTCTTTGTAATTTAAACAAATGCTCTTTTTAATGGTGATACTGTGCAGATATTTTTCATTTTTACATGTGCTCCCAAAATAATGCAAGCTCCCAGTCAGAGGCCATAGTCAATAAGATGCTAAAACAAATATGGCTTTGAAAAACAACGATGTAGAATTTCGTACAGTGACCACAATACCAGCCTATTTTAGCTTAATTGGTTTTTACACACATTAAATGATGCTTTTGCATTTAGTAAGCAGGCAATGAGGTTGAGTAACTAAGCCAGACATAACCACAGAAATGCACTTCTTACTTTACATTCATTTTAGATACTTTATGCTTACAGATTACTTTTTTTAGCGATATCGCTTATGAAGGTCTAATTACAAAGTAACAAAAATGTCAGACCATCTAATGAGCATCTGTAAGGCACAAGTATAATGAAGAAAGGTAAGTAAAATGGAGAATACTATCTGAAGGGATCCATAGTAATCCCTTGTTGTGCATAAAGTACCAGAGGTATAAAAAACAAAAGTCACTTCATTTTTTCAAGTGAGATAATTCAGCCAACTCTATTAAAGACAAAAATATTAGAGGGATAATTGTTGCATGACGGTTGGATACGCCTCAGACTGTAAGAACAGTTGGTTACAAACGAGTTGGTTTGAACACTAGACAAAACTATCAGAGAGAAGCAATAATGGACATGAAGAAAGTACTTAGTATTCCATTTTAACCTAGAGACAATTCTGTATGTATTGGAAGTTTGGGGAAAGAAACAGAAGATGGATACAATCTCTATGTGCTTTCTGGGGCCTTTTTTTTCTTTCTTGCTTTATTTTTTTCTTTTTGTGGTAAACTGTAGGCCAGTCAGTGATCTGCTTCTGAGATAGCAACTGTTTTTCTCAGCATATATCTTAAATGAATGCAGCACAACAAGTTTTGTAAGGATAAACTGAACCTTTTACACAAAGAGGTAAGAAGTCAACAGGGAGGAGAGCAGGTAACCTGTATTTTTACTGGGTAGCTATACTCTCATGATAGAATCATAGAATGGCTTAGGTTAGAGGAGATCTTAGAGATCATCTAGTTGCAACCCCCTGGCATAGGCAGGGTTGCCACACACCAGATCATGCTGCCCAGGGTCCCACCCAGCTGGATCTTGAACACCCCCAGGGACTGGGGTATCCACAACCTCTCTGGGCAGCCTGTGCCAGTGCCTCACCACCCTCTGAGCAAAAAATTTCTTCCTAACATCTCATCTAAATTTCCTCTCTTTTAATTTGAAGCCATTCTCCTTTGTCCTATTGGTATCAACTGTACATAACGTCAGTTCTCCTCCTGCCTGTAAGCTCCCATCAAGTACTCAAAGGCCACAATAAGGTCTTCCTGGAACCTTCTCTTCTCCAAGCTGAACAAGACCAACTCTCTCAACCTCCCTCCACAGAAGAGGTGCTCCATCACTCTGATCAGCTTCATGGCACTCCTCTGGACCTGCTCCAGCAGCTCTGCATCCTTCCTGTACTGGGGGCCAATCTTCTCCCTCTCCCTGCTGGCCATCCCTCTTTTGATGCATCCCAAGATATCAATGGCTTTCTGGACTGCAAGAGCACACTGTTTTTTGTCTGCCAGGACCCCCTGGTCTTTCTTAGCAGGCCTGCTCTCAATGAGTTCTTATCACAGCTTGTATTCATATATAGGAATGCTTCAACCCAAGTACAACACCTTGCACTTGGCCTTGTTAAACTTCATTAGATTCTCATGTGCCCACACTTACACTATGAGATAGCCACTGACTAAACCATACCATTTCTGTTTAGGGAAAAAAAAAACCAACAAACTGCTCAATGCAGCAAGTGAATAATTTCCTTACAGAAACGAAGAACTAGCTTTCATTAAGAACTGAAGTTCACACAGCTGTCCAAAATTCAGCTAGTAGTAAAGCAATGTAATAACCTGACCAAAGTAAAAAAATTCTGAAGCATTAGTGATTTTGCTGCTGTATCTCATTTACACAGAAATGTGTGGCAAATGTGCATACTAAAATTGCACTGCTTGAATACATGTACAGAGAGGACTAAATAAATTTAAAATCACTACATTCTTTAACAAGTCTGGTAGAATTAGTTCTGCTTCAGATGTATGACTTAAGATTAAAAGGATCTTTTCTGAAGGATCTGTATCCTGGATACCACATAACTACATAGACTATTACAGAAGATTAGCTCAGAAAAGGACTAGGTGAGCTGAACATGCCGATTCCTGTGACAACTGTGATAAGAAACTTCTTCAGTGGTTAGGAGTTGATTTTAAGAGTGTTTCTCCAATCCGGATGTCAGCCGTGGAGAATCAGAGCAGGACAAATCCAATGTAATCATCACTTTTTAATCCTGCCTTGTATCTGTTGACAGAACTATAGCGTTTTTATAACAGCGCAGCATGCAGGTGAAGAAGCTCAGCTGCTCCTTCACCCGACACTTCACGCTGAGGAGATCAAGTACTAATGCCAACTGACTAATGTCATCACTTGGCATGGTCTCAATTTCACAACAGCGTGACTAGGTATGAACTGCTGTGTCCTCACGAGTCTCTGTGAGCCTATTATTTCCAGGGAAAAAAAAAATAAATCACCGTCTGACTTCTGCGCCGGCCGTTAAGCCTGACCACAACGCCGCGATACTCACAGGCCTCGCTGGACCCGAGGTGAGGGAAGCTGTCACAGCCGGGCTCCGAGGAGGCGATCACCACCTGCAACTGCAACACCTCCCCTTGCGCAGACGGCGACGCTCGGTGCGGCTTCCTCCAGCGGGAGCGCCCGAACATGTACTCGTAATATCTGCGGGGAGCGCAGAGCTCAGGGAGCCGCCGCC
>JACDJE010000199.1:493107-503973 GCA_016647715.1 Pavo muticus
CCCCGCAGCCCCTGCCGCCTGCCCTCACCTGCGGAAGGCGTCCTGCAGGAGTCCGCAGGCCGGCCCCGCCGAGGAGCTGGCGCCGTGCACCACTTGGAAGCGCTCGGGGGCCAGCTGCAGCCGGAGACGGGACGTGCGGATCGACTGCGGCAGCGGCCACAGCGAGTCCTCGGGGACGGCGTCCGACGCCGTCTCCCATTCGGACAGCTCCGGCTGCGGATCGGGGGGAGGCTCTTCGCGGCCGAAGCTGGCGCCTAGCAGTACGGCGGGCACGAGGAGCAGCCCCACGAGCAGCCCGGCTACTCCCATAGCTGTGCCCATAGCACTGCGGCCGGCGGAAGCCGCGCCGACTGAGCCCGCCGCTCCGCCTCCGCCATCATGGGACCGCCGCGCACCGCCCTCCGCACCGCCCCACGGCGGGTCGCCTCGCGGCTCAGAGCGGCAACGGACGCGCCGGGTCCGCGGGGTGTGGGGGGTGCGGATCTGGGGGTTGCGGCCAGCGTGAGTTGTGTGTGTGCAGAGGATTCCAGCGCTGCGAAGGAGTCGTCTGTATTGCCAGAAAGCAATTTCGGCCTTAGCAGAACCGGTTAGAAGTGCTTTCTGCAGAATGGAGTGTGTAAACCCAGGGAGGTTGTGAATTCTCCTTCTCTGGAGATATTCAAGACCCGCCTGGACGTCTACCTGTGCAGCCTGCTGTAGGGGCCCTGCTTTGCAGGGGGATTGGACTCGATGATCTCTAGAGGTCCCTTCCAGCCCCTACAATTCTGTGATTTGTGATTCTGTAAACTAGTGTGCATTAGCAGCAGTCCGACGTGGAACAAAGCAGCGTCTGCACTGATAGGTCCCATTGTAAATTTTGGAAGTTGTGAGGTGTTTGGAGGGCAAGGCACGTCACTGGAAGCTGGAAATTCCAGTGGGAAGGCATTCTTGACTTGAACACACTGCTAATTAAATGGTTAACAAGAGCAGTGCATGCCAGTGCCCTTGCTCAGGCGACACAGGATAGCACCAGGCAGCTCTCAGCTGCACGCTGCTCCTGCGGTGCCTCTGCCAGCAGCACCCCTGCCAGCAGCACCCACTGCCATCCTTTCAGGAGACAGCTCTGGAGACATGCACTCTGGATGCAAGGAACAGAAGAAATGGGGTATGCAGAGGATGCTCTTGTGTTGTTAAGGTTGCTTCCCTGCGAAAAGCCCCACTCTTTTTGTGACTAATTGCAGAGTGGGTTTGCACAGCAAGGTGAGTCCTTGCCACTGTTGTCCTCAGTGGTGTGACACAGCCCCGTGTTCTTATGCTGACACTAGTGTGGTGCCACAGTGAGAGCATCCAGGTGGCTGGCCGGTCTAGCGTCTCACACCTTCAGAGTGGTGGCATAAGGTAGGGGAAGGAGCAGGACTTGGGGAAGGCTCAGGCTATGCCAGACCTGCTTAGACTTGAAACAGTGCACCAAAGAAACAGTCACAACCAACCTGCTTCTCAGTTGCTATGCCTGTTCTCACAACTGGGGTATGAAAAATGGCTTGGGTTGGAAAGGACCTCGAAGATCATCTAGTATCCAACCTCCCTGCTGCAGGCAGTTGGCGACCCACCAGCTCAGGCTGCCCAGCACACCATCCAACCTGGCCTTGAACACCTCCAGGGACAAGGCATCTACAGCTTCTCTGGGCAGCCTGTGCCAGCACCTCACCGCCCTCTCTGTGAAAAACTTCCCCCTGACATCCACCCTAAATCTCTCTTTCTTCAGTTTGAAACCATTCCCCTTTGTCCTTTCACTACCTACCCATGTAAAAAGTTTATTTCCCTCCTGATTATAATCTTTTAAATATTGGAAGACCAATGAAGTCTCCTCACAGCCTTCTCTTCTGTAGGCTGAACTAACCCAACTCCCTCATCCTGTCTTCTCCATACAGGTGCTCCAGCCCTCTGAGCATCTTCATGGACCTCCTCCCCAGAAGCTCCAAATCTTTCCTGTGCTAAGGATCCTAGTCCTGGATGCAGTACTGCTCATGAGGGCAGAGCAGAGATGGACAATCACCTCCCTTTCCCTGCTGGTCACGCCTCTTCTGATGCAGGCCTGGATAACATTGGCCTTCTGGCCTGGAAGTGCACACTGCTAGCTCATGTTAAATCCTTCATCTACCAAGACCCCTAAGTCCTTTTCCGCAGGGCTGCTCTCAAGTTCTCCCCATCTGTGTGCATATCTGGGATTGCCCCAACCCAAGTGGTCTCCTCAGGCTTTCCCAGAGGCTGTACTGTACATGGAGTCCAAGCTCTGGCACAGGCTTCCAGCTGCTTGATGTGCTCCTACCCTTTCCCCTCTCTGACCATCTCCCCAGTTGTGCTTTTGGAACTGCTCATGGTGTCCATTGCTGGTCATGTTTTGGGAAATATTTAGGAAATCTGGATTCTTCCATACATTTCTTTAGCACAGCTGAGAGATCAGTAATCTCTCTGAGCAAGTAGAGGACAGTGGTGACAAACTGAAGTTGGTAAGGGGCTGTATGCAGTAACACCAGGCCTGCTGTGTGGAGATAAGCTCTACCATCCCAAGGGGCCCATGAATCCACCCCACCGGCCTTTCTTTTGTTTTCAGTTTTGTTTTCTCTCATTATAACTTTGGTATAGCGAGGCTGTTCTATAATAATTAAGTGTTTATTTCTTGATATCACTCTTTAAACAAGCTGCTTTGTGCACAACTATATAATGAAATCAGTTTTGCACTTTCTTCTCTGTGTGGACCTTCTGATAATTGATAAGGACAGCAGGTAGCTTTTTCATGTGTAAGTATATGAAACACACACTTATTTCTCTTACTCAGATGTTGTGAAGCAACTTCCAGGAATACAATCTCCCTGAGACATCTACCTCAGCTAGTTTAGCTTTAAATTGGCCACTGGAATTTTAAAGCTGTTGGATTAGAGGGTGGAATGGAGCTTTACTCTGGAGGAGCACTGAAGCGCAGGCTGCAGTTCCCAAGTGTGTCAGCTGGCTGCTGAGTGTCAGAAGCCTGCTGACTTCACTGTGGTTTCCACTGTGTGTACCAGGCTGGGGGAACTGTGCTGGGACTGTAAGCACTTCCAGCATGTGCATGAGGAGCTGGATGAGAAGACATCAGTGTTTTTCAAGACAACATGCTATTTAACTAAGTAATTAAGTAACTGAATGGTTTACTTGCTTGGAGGAACACATCAAGGGGAAACAACAAAAGAGACTGAGCTTGTGCTACTGAGGTATGGAATGGATTATGAGGTTAGACAACAGCAGGCTGATGAGAGCCCTTGCTTTTCCTCTGTACTTCATGGTTGGGAAAACGTGAGATCTAGAAGATTGAGTGGTTCCCCCCACTCAGTTCCACCTTTCAATTCCTTAAAGGCAACTAAAAAGGCAGAAAAAAATGATATGGATATGGCATAATTCAGTGTCAACATCATGCAGCTTCCTGTAGATTAAATAAATTCAAAATAAAGTTTTTATTCAAAAGGGTACGGGGAAAATAGCCACATTTCAATATGATTTAAATTATTACTCAAGCCAAGGAAGTGACAGACACCCTGCTTAGTTACCTTGTCTGTTAGGAAGTTCATGACCACACCCCATAACTACTCAGAGAGCTTCCTTCCATTTCCCCCTCCTCAAATACAGCATGCCTTGTGTGTGTCACAAACCCTAGTATCCAGTGATGGTCTCACACATCCGTGGCAGAACAAATGATCGCTTATCTTCTTAGGGAAGGCAGGACACTGATATCAGATATTTTATGTGGTGCATTACTTCCTCCTGGGAAGGGGTCTGCGAGATAAGGGGTTTTTTAGTGGGATTTATGAATATATAAATGGTGAGATGTGTCATAATAGTTTCCTCGGCCTGAAGAATATGTACCATTGAATGTAATTCTTGAATAACTTTTCTGCTTTTTACAGAATCATTAATTGTCTCTACTTTGCTCAAGTATGGAGGTGGGCAGTGGAGGAGAGAAACAAGATGAGATGATAGAGTAAAAGGACTAAAGGTGGATGAAGCAGGAACTGGGAAAGAACAGAATTTTTTGCTCTTATCTGTAGAAATAACAAAATGGGGCCGTAACAGGTGGAAATAGAGTGGAGAAAACACCTCAGCTAAGACATTTTAATCTTGTATACGCAAAGAGGCTTTGACAACAGAAACAAATTTCAAGTATGAGGTACACTTTATTGTAGGTACTATCTTATACTCACAGTTATATGGAAAAGTGCTCTATTTGGCTTTCTTTTTGAATTTTGTAGGTAGATTGACGCATCAAGTGATAATCAAGACCAACTTTAATGATGACAGATATGGTTATTTTTCCAGATTTTACTGCCATTAGCAGCTGCCATTCTAAAACATCTGTGAAGCGTGAATATCTGTGAAAGCTATCATGCTTTACCCTTAGCCTGTGCTGTATATTTCACATGCCTCTGAGAAGTATGGATTTTGATGATTGTTCAGTCTTCATTTTTACTGTAGACTTTTTGCTTAGATTGTAAACTTGTCCTAAACAAGGAATGTGTTCATACTTGTGTTTGTTAAGACTTATGTAATATTATAGCTCATAAATACCTACTAAATGAGTACTAGGAGTCCTACTCTGCATTTCTGCTGAAATTTTAAAAAACTCAAAAGTGCAAAGGTGAATCTTTACTGCATCTCCTTTCTGTTAGAGATGCCTTTTGCATTCTGTAAGGTTAAATTTTTTAATTAGTTGCAGTCTAACGCTTTCTTTTGAGAAGTCTTAAAAAGTGACAATTGCTAAACATGACATGACATGACATGACATGACATGTAGATAGCTAGATAGCTGGGGTTGGCTAGAAAGACATTGAGGCCCTGGAGTGTGTTCAGAGAAGGCAACAAAGCTGGTGAGGGGTCTGGAGCACAAGTCTTATGAGGAGTGGCTGAGGAAGCTGGGATTGTTAAGTCTGGAGAAAAGGAGGCTCAGGGGAGATATTAACAGTCTCTACAACTATCTGAAGGGAGGTTGTAGTGAGGTGGGAGTTGGCCTCTTCTCCCATGTAACTAGCAATAGGATTAGAGGGAATGGCCTCAAGTTGCGCCAGAGGAGATTCAGGTGGTCATGCAATGGAACGGGCTGCCCAGGGAGGTGGTGGAGTCACTGGCCCTGGAGGTGTTCAAGAAACATTCAGATGTTGTACTGAGGGACATGGTTTAATGGGGAAATACTGATGATAGCTGGATGGTTGGATTGCATGATCTCAGAAGTCTTTCCAACCTTGGTGATTCTATGATTCTGTGATTCTGCAACAGAATTGTAGAAATACCTTCACACAAAAATGTACACACAGCCACTAGATGTGAGGGAAAAAAAGGTTTTTACATTGAAGAGTCTTGAATAATCAAAGCAGTGGGCTGGATAGAAATATGTTTTACGGGAGGAAGTGGTAAAGGTGTTTTCAGGTTATTGAGTCTGGCTCTCCGATCTTCTGTCACGGGGTTACCTGGACCAGTCTATGCCTGTGACAGGGACAGAGGGCCCAAGGGCCCCCCTTCCCAGCCCCAAAAGAAAAAGGGAAGGGAAAAGGAAAGGCAAGAAAACGAACAGACCTCTAGGGAGGTAAACTTATTTTACTAACTATAATATAATATAATACAATCTAATTAAGATGGATAAATCAAACAAAGTGGAGAGAGAGAGTTATTGGAGCATTTGCCTCTTTGTTGGGAATCGAAGAAGAAAGACCACCCCCAGCCCGTCCCTCCGTGACGTGTAGGGACAGGTAGCCAGATTAGAGTGTTAACACTTTAACTCCCAGTGCACTACATGATGTTATGATGTGGAATACTGAAAACCAAAATCACAAAACCGTGACATTCCACCCCTTATTCTACATCACTACATCATGCTCAATATACATATATATATATATATATATACATATATATACAAACAAACAATGATTAAAATACATTACACGTACATGTCCGTATAGATACACAGAACTACTAATTGCACTCCCCTAACATCAAATTCCCTTGTGGTACACATTGAACATCCCCATTTTTCTGCATCACCCACCAAGTGGACCCAGGTCCCTGGGCAAAAACAGTTCCACGGAGAGGTTTCCCCTTTCCAGAGGCTGGAAGGACCCAGACCGCTTTTCCCAACATGCTCTTTACATGTACTACAGGGACTTTATCTCCCTCTACAGTATGCAGGAAGCTGGATTGGGTAGGACCATCACGATTGATAGATCCTCTGGTATTGACCAGCCAGGTGGCTTCTGCCAGATTCTTCTCCCAGTTCTTAAATGTTCCACCGCCCATTGCTTTCAACATGGTTTTTAACAACCCGTTGTAGCGTTCGATCTTACCAGAGGCTGGTGCATGATAGGGAATATGATAAATCCACTCAATGCCATGATCTTTGGCCCAAGTATTTACAAGAGAATTTTTGAAATGAGTCCCATTATCTGACTCAATTCTTTCTGGAGTGCCATGTCGCCACAGGACTTGTTTCTCCAGACCCAATATGGTGTTTCGGGCGGTAGCATGGGGTACTGCATATGTCTCAAGCCACCCAGTGGTTGCCTCCACCATGGTAAGCACATAATGCTTACCATTGCGAGATCGTGGCAAGGTGATATAATCAACCTGCCACGCCTCCCCATATTTATACTTCTGCCATCGCCCTTCCCCCCAAAGAGGTTTCATCCTCTTGGCTTGTTTAATTATGGCGCATGTGTCACAGTCATGAATAACTTGTGCAATAGCGTCCATAGTCAAGTCCACCCCTCGGTCTCTAGCCCACTTATGTGTTGCATCTCTTCCTTGATGGCCCGAGGTCTCGTGGGCCCACCGGGCTAGAAATAATTCACCTTTGTTCTGCCAATCCAAGTCTAGTTGAGCTACCTCAATTTTGGCAGCTTGATCTACCTGATGGTTGTTTTGTTGTTCTTCAGTAGCTCGACTCTTGGGCACGTGAGCATCTACATGGCGCACCTTTATGACCATATCCTTTATTCGGGCAGCAATGTCTTTCCACAGTTCAGCAGCCCAAATAGTTTTACCCCTCCGCTGCCAGTTATTTTGCTCCCACTGCTGTAACCACCCCCATAAGGCATTTGCCACCATCCATGAGTCCGTATATAGATAAAGCATTGGCCATCTCTCTCGTTCAGCAACGTCCAAGGCCAGCTGGACAGCCTTTACCTCTGCAAATTGGCTTGATTCTCCTTTCCCTTCAGTGGCCTCTGCAACTTGTCGTGTGGGGCTCCACACAGCAGCTTTCCATCTGCGATGTTTCCCCACAATACGACACGATCCATCCGTGAACAGGGCATATTTCTTTTCATTTTCTGGTAGTTCATTGTATGGTGGGGCTTCTTTAGCACGCGATACCTCTTCTCCTGGTGATGTTTCAAACTTTTTACCTTCAGGCCAGTCCATGATCACCTCTAGGATTCCTGGACGACTGAGGTTCCCCATCCGAGCTCGCTGTGTAATCAGCGCAATCCACTTGCTCCAAGTGGCATCAGTCGCATGATGAGTGGAGGGAACCTTTCCTTTAAACATCCAGTTCAGCACTGGCAGTCGAGGTGCCAGAAGGAGCTGTGTTTCAGTACCGATTACTTCGGAAGCAGCCCGAACCCCCTCATATGCAGCTAAGATCTCCTTTTCACTTGGAGTGTAGCCCTCTTCCGACCCCCTGTATGCTCGACTCCAGAATCCCAGGGGTCGGCCCCGGGTCTCTCCTGAGGCTCTTTGCCACAGACTCCAAGTGGGACCTTTCTCTCCAGCAGCGGTGTAAAGGATGTTCTTCACATCCTGTCCCGTCCGTACTGGCCCTAGGGCCACGGCACGGGCTATCTCCTGCTTAATCTGTTCAAAAGCCTGCTGCTGCTCAGGGCCCCATGTAAAATCATTCTTCTTCCGCGTTACCTGATAAAGGGGGCTTACAATGAGGCTATAGTTCGGAACATGCATTTTCCAAAAACCCACTACACCCAGAAAAGACTGTGTCTCTCCCTTGCTAGTGGGTGGAGACATAGCAGTGATTTTGTCGATCACCTCTGCTGGAATGTGACGACGCCCATCTTGCCATTTTATACCTAGGAATTGAATTTCCTGGGCAGGTCCTTTCACTTTGCTTCGCTTAATAGCAAAACCAGCTTGCAGAAGAATTTGGATTATTCGCTCTCCTTTCGTGAAAACTTCTTCTGCTGTATCGCCCCACACAATGATATCGTCAATGTACTGCAGGTGCTCGGGAGCACCGCCCTGCTCCAATACAGTTTGGATCAACCCATGGCAAATGGTCGGGCTGTGTTTCCACCCCTGGGGCAAACGGTTCCAAGTATACTGAATGCCCCTCCAGGTGAAAGCAAACTGTGGCCTACATTCCATGGCCAAAGGAATGGAAAAGAAGGCGTTAGCAATGTCAACAGTGGCATACCATTTGGCTGCTTTTGACTCCAGTTCATATTGGAGTTCTAACATGTCTGGTACAGCAGCACTCAGTGGAGGTGTGACTTCATTCAGGCCACGGTAGTCTACCGTCAGCCTCCATTCTCCACTGGCTTTACGCACTGGCCATATGGGGCTGTTAAATGGTGAGTGAGTTTTGCTTATCACTCCCTGGCTCTCTAGCTGACGAATTAGCTTGTGAATGGGGAGCAAGGAATCCCTATTCGTGCGGTACTGTCGTCTATGCACCGTTTTTGTGGCAATCGGTACCTGCTGCTCTTTTACCCGTAACAACCCCACAGCAGACGGATCTTCTGATAGGCCAGGCAAAACAGAGAGCTGCTTAACATTGTCTGTGTCCACAGCAGCTATTCCAAAGGCCCATCGATACCCCTTAGGATCCTTGAAATGCCCCCTTCTGAGGTAATCAATACCAAGTATGCATGGAGCCCCTGGGCCAGTCACAATAGGGTGTTTTTGCCAGTCTTTACCAGTGAGGCTTATCTCAGCCTCCAACACAGTCAATTCTTGAGAGCCCCCAGTCACTCCAGAAATATGAATTGATTCTGTCCCTTCATAACTAGAGGGCATTAGAGTGCACTGTGCCCCGGTATCCACCAGTGCCTTGTATTTCTGTGGTTCTAATGTGCCAGGCCATCGAATCCACACAGTCCAATAGACTCTATTATCCCTTTCCCCCCCCCAACTGAGGGCAGGGCCCCTCTATTCATTACCTGTGGTAACTGGAGCAACTGGACTGGAGATTAATTTTTGTAATTCTCTCACCCGTGCCTGTAGTACAGGAGTAGCTTGGCCATGCCATTTCCTCATGTCTTCTCCATGGTCACGTAGGTAACGCCACAAGGCAACACGTGGTGTAGTATTCCTTGCTTGAGCCAGGAAGCGTTTGCCTTTAATAGCTGAGATTTTTGTTGATACAGGTGAGATGGAGGGTTCATCATCTTTAATTAGTTGGATTTTCATTAGTTTGATCAGCTCATTCATTCCCTTCATTAGGCTCCTTGGATTATCCTGATCTTCATCAGGCGTTTCTTATACTACTACGGGTTTGTCGCGATTAATCAATTGAGACACTTGCTCTTGCACTTTATTCAGTCGGTTACTTGTGAGTTACTTGTTACTCTGTTATTTGTGAGATGGCGGAAATGAAAGCGTGAGTTGGAGGTAGCAGCTGTTCATAGTTTTGAAGCATAATAACCAATTTGAGAATTAAGGGTCTTCTCAGTTGTTCCTTGTATCTCTTAAACGCTGATGCTAGCGTACTGGCGTATCTTACTGGTGCTGTTGTTGTGAGTTGCTGCCATATTTCAGGTGTCGTCCCCACTCTCTCCAGATCATGGTCTTGGCATGGATCATTAGGAACAAAATTAGGGTTATACAACATTTCCACCACGGCTGTTTCCCTTAAATACTGGATACCTTTTTCGACTGTATCCCGCTGTATTGTCACAGGCTTCAAACTGTCTTTGTAGGGATACCTTTCCTTCACGGCTATTAACAGTCATTCCCAGAGGGTGGTAGCCCCATCCCAACATCTACTAATCCCTCTGTCGATAGCTGCGTCTCCGGCGATACCTCCTAGTTGGCGAGCTTCATTACCATCTAGAGACAAGCTATTGGCCCCTTTGTCCTAACAGCGAAGCAACCAGGAAACAAGAGTTTCGTTCGATTGCCATGTAAACTCCTTTCTTGAGCCTTGGATTTCAGTCAAATTCAGAGGTCGACAAACAGTAATAGAGACCTCCTCTTCATCACTCTCTTCTTCATGTCTCTTAGTTTTTTCTTTTGCCTTTCTTGACAGTGGTTCTGAGGAGGGCCTCTCGCCTGGATCTTCCTCTACCTCCTCCTCCGCTTCTTCCTTTTTTCATTCTAGACGCGAGGACACTCGTTTCCATTTCTTGCCTTCCACAGGGGCAACTGACATTGTTACTGGTGTTTCCTGTGATTGATCCGATTTGACTTGGGGATTTCCCCCTTCGGCTAAAACCTCAGCTCGAAAACTCTTTCTCTCCAGAATAGTATTATATAGGGCACGGTAAGCACAAGCCAAGCCCCAAATAAGTTGTACCTCCTTAGATTTGCGCAAGCCGCACCATCCCTGACTCCGGTTCTGGGCCCTTCACTGCAAGAAAGACATCGAGGCCCTGGAACGTGTTCAAAGAAGGGCAACAAAGCTGGTGAGGGGTCTGGAGCACAGGCCTTATGAGGAGTGGCTGAGGGATCTGGGATTGTTCAGTCTAGAGAAGAGGAGGCTCAGGGGAGACCTTATTGCTCTCTATAACTACCTGAAGGGAGGTTGTAGTGAGCTGGGGGTCGGCCTCTTCTCTCGTGTAACTGGTGATAGGACTAGAGGGAATGGTTTCAAGCTGTGCCAGGGAAGATTCAGGCTGGATATTAGGAAATACT
>JACDJE010000199.1:510844-533648 GCA_016647715.1 Pavo muticus
CCCACAAAAAGAAAATGGGAAGGGAAGAGGAAAGGAAAGAAAACGAACAGACCTCTAGGGAGGTAAACTTATTTTACTAACTATAATATAATATAATATAATATAATATAATATAATATAATATAATATAATATAATACAATCTAATTAAGATGGATAAATCAAACAAAGTGGAGAGAGAGTTATCGGAGCATTTGCCTATTTGCCTCTTTGTTGGGAATCGAAGAAGAAAGACTACCCCCAGCCTGTCCCTCAGTGACGTGTAGGGACAGGTAGCCAGATTAGAGTGTTAACACTTTAACTCCCAGTGCACTACATGATGTTATGATGTGGAATACTGAAAACCAAAATCACAAAACCGTGACATCTTCCTATTGTGCTCTGGCTATAGCAGGCACTTATAAGTGAGTAGCGCTCTCTCATCAGTGTTTCCAGATGTGCAGAGGGATTTTATCACAGAACCTCTGCAGTTCACTCCCCTTCTTACTTGAGAAATAGCATAGAGGCTGAGAGGAAATAGTGACTTATCAGTAATACTGTGTAGCCAGTGTAGTCTGGTCAACATGTGGGGAAGTTACTGTCGAGGCTGTGAATTGAAACCATACCAATAATTTCACACTGGTGTCTCTTGAAGACATTTTTAGAGTTTATTAAGGCTTGTCCAATGATTTTTTTGAAGAAATTTTATAAAAGTTATCAGTAAGTGTGATTTTTCTGTTATTTAGAAATCAATTTAAAAGCTAAGATAAATTTCTAACTTAACTGAAAATGGCTTGTATCACAAGTAAATACTTTCACAGTGGCTGAAAGCAGTTCAGCTGTTCCAATATGATCATATTGTGTTGCAGATGAGTCTGACTAGTATCTTTGCATGCAAGTTTACTGTCTTGGTAAATGGTGTATGGTACTTAGCTAAAGGACTTGCCAGCAAAAAGGTATTGTGCAGAGTAAGATTGGGATTATAATTTCACAATACAAGAAGCTGCTCACATTAACTTTCTAAAGGGAAAGCCTTCAAAGATTCTGCAGCTTGGAAATAAACAACTACCAGGAAGTGACTTGCACTGTAAATTCTTGACGTAACTTAATCTTCTTTATAGTGGTTGTATGTCCACGTTTTACTGGACATTATCTTATTTTTCCTCCTGGTGACTTAGTACAGATTTTTTTTTTTTTTAATATTTTTTTAAATTTTATTTATTTATTTTCTTAAGGACATCCTTTATGTCCAAGAGGTATAAGATCTAGTAGGTTGGAAACCCTCAGCAGCCTAGAAATCCTGTATGTGACCACAGAGTGCTCACACTTGAGATTACAAGAAGCTGTGTGTGAACTACATGCTGAGAATGCTTGTATTGATGTTGACATACATAAGTAATTAGGGATGAGAGCTAACAAGAACAGGATGCTAAACTGGTGTTTCCTGTGAGGAAAACTCGCAGGACAAAGCTGCTTCAAATAATAGCAAGGATGGTTAGTGAATGGATGCACATGCCAGAAGCATTATCAGTGTAAATATAAGAACTAGACACAAGGCAAACTGTAGACACAGCATATGTAATATATGCATATTGTTTTGTAAAGGGAGTTGTGGTTTAGGCTGCCAGCCTCACTGTGTACTACTGTCTAATGTTTGCTGTATTACTTGAATACAAGAAAATCTGACTGACAGTTATGGCACTGACTCAAATCTGTGACTTCAGTATTTAAGTTCCTTGAAGGTGTGAAAAACAGACATTGGAAGAAAGTGACAGCATATGCCAGATACAGGAGCATTATAGTTTACTGTACTTATTGGATGACTGTAAAACTCCTTATGGTCTTCTGTGTTTTTTGTGTATTTTTTTCACAGCTGTCTGGGGATCCTGAGGTCTGGAATTCTGCTGTTTGGGTGTAGAACTGCTGCACCCGAATACATTGCTCCTCCAGGAGCAATCAGTCCTGATTCTTTGGCATCCAAGTGATTGCATGAGATGTCAGAAAGGGGAAAAAGGTTGAACTGTGTAATCAAGTAAGGTCTCTTAAGCAGGTTGTTCTTTAGTAATGATTGGTGCCTGATCACTACCTGCTGCTTTCTTGGATCATTGTTCATGTCTGCACATACATTTTGCAGGATAGGACAAGGCAGGGTGATGCTGGATTAGAAGAAGCCAGTTTGCTGAACAGAGAGGAATAAAGACTATTCAAGCAGAAGGAGAATTTCTTACACTTCTAGGATCCATACCTAGAGATTCATAGATCTTTACCACTACAGATCAAATAGACACATAATTCTAGCCCTCTACTAAATAACATTGACTCTAAAATAGCTCCATTTTTTCTTCTTCACTTTTCTCGGGGTAGAATTTTTCACAAATATGAATGAACTTCTTATCTTCCTGCATCTGAATTCCCTCAGTCGTGTAACTGAGCTATGAAAGTTTTTTTTTTTTTAATGCAAAACTTCTTATTGTGTTGGAGATTCTTTGTACATGTACAGAGAGGGTGCAACTCAGATGGGGGAGGGGACTCAGAAGTAACTACTAGTTTGTAAGACAACTATGAGAGCAGTGCAAGACAGTAATTTCCTTAAAAGATTCCTGATGTTAACCAGATACTTAGGGCATCCTGCCTCTTTGCTGCATGCTGGGGAAATAAAATCTATGATCCCAGCACAGCTCCAGCTGATAATGTGACAAGGCAGCATAGCACATAAACCAAGTTTGAGTTTGCTGGCTAGACACTCTCTCTTCTGAGCTATGAGGATAGAAGCGGACCAAGCCTGGGGTACAGCAGTGTTTAGTCGGAGCGGTGGGGTTTCAAGGCAGTAGAGCACACCAAGAGAAGCAGACTAGTGAATCAGGAAAGGTATAGTACAAGAAGACACCTGGAGAACTGTGAATATATTATGAACAAAGGGCAGAACCATACAATCAGAACTACTGTATGCTTGGCGTTAAATTACTGTCAATTAGAACATCTTAGTCATTTTGCTGTTGCATCATTGTGATAAATTACATATTGCAGATACTTTTGCCTCCATTGTTTTACATTAGGCTAAACTGCTTGTTTCTACAAGCTCCAAAAGATATTCTAGAGAAGCATCCCATAAGTATTAATATTATATAACATGTAAGTATTAATAGGAATGTGAATTAATTGAAGTGGCCCAGAAACACCTAGTAGCAGTAACCACACAACACGCATGGCATAGAACTCTTGAAAGTTTTGTTAGAGATTTCTTTAATAACCAAGACAATTAAGTATATGCAGAGATATATTTTCTTTTTTTTTTTTTTTTTCTTTTTATTCCTTAGAGCTAGCAGTATTATCTGGCAAGACATTAAATGCTGTTTTTTCCCTGCTGAAGCTGTGTCCTTAGCAGTAGATGGTGCTGTGCTTTCACTGAATCAGCGTTTGGCTCTCATTCCTAGGGACGATTCCCTAAAGTGGAACTACAGCGTGATGAAAATAGGAATTAGTTTTGTCTGCATATTTTGTTAGCTGATTAGAAGCTGCCCCTGGGTTCTGTATGCATCACTGTGGTGATATTGCCTTCCGTCCTTCTCAGATACCTTTAACTAGGGAAGCTGCTTTATGCCACCTGTCGGTTCTGTGCTTCTCCCTTCCACCCTTTTCCAGCTGGAGGCAGAGACCTAGCAGTTTTAACGTGACTGTGCCTTGCTGTGCTGCGGCAGTTAGGATCTGGAACAGCTGACCTGGACGTGGAGCACAGCAGCAACTGCCTTTATGTAGCCCCGGGAGGGAGTACATCTTGTATGGAGGGAAGAGAAGAAAAAATGTGTTTGTATCATTCAGTACTCCAGATTTTCCAATGAGGAAAAGTCCCACAAGTAAAGTTCTGGCTCAAAGGCAGCCAAATCACCTAGCCAGAAAGGGGTTAGTAGAAGATGAAGGTCAGAGATCCTGCTAAAATGTGTTGTGACACTTGTCCTATGGTATCTATTCAGTATCTGTATGTCCAAAAGCTCAGATTGTGTTGTGCTCCACTAATGTGTTCTAGTGTTTTGCCAAGCTAGGTATGGTACATTGTTCAGTGCTGATTTTTCCTATTTTAAAACAGGTCTATGATATTGAAAAACAGCTGTGTGCAGAGTAGTCTGTTAAGACAAAAATAGTCTGAAATCTTGTTTTGCAATGTCAGATGCAGACTCCTTTATGCAGAATGGGGTGGTTGATGAGTATGGAGGTACAAATTAGCCTCCTTAGGCTCATTTCTTTTTTTTATCACAAACTTTGATTACAGAACAGGCATGCTTTATGGAGCAGTAAAAAACCCAGTGGATACAAACTCTTCTATTGGTTCTTATAAAATGAAACAAGAACATGTGTTAGGATGACAGCATGTGTGTAAACAGGGTCCAGAGTACATACAAGATGGACATATTTTCTAGTCCAGAAAACGAATGATAGATGGATATCCTCCTTTCCTTTGATTTCATGTGAGCTGCAAAAGGAGTACCCTATATCTTAGACAACAAAATAGCTAAGGGTGTATTGAAAAAATCCCCAGAGGTGCAAAAAGAGGACACCACTCTGTTTTTAACAATACTTTTCTTTTTCTTGGAAAATAATGTTGTAGTGAGAGCTTGCAGATGCTTTCAGTAAAAATATATGGAAGTGGGACATAGGTGAATGCATTACTGTAAAGACTGAGGATGAGGCCAATTTTACCTGCCATATAATTTGTAGCTGTTCTACTTTAGCTTCGAGTTTTTCCATCTCTGTGGCTTGGTTAGCATGTTTTTGGCTAGCATGTTATTTCTGGAGAAGTGTCTCCTTTGCAAGTATTTGGAGACCTCCTAACATAAACACTACTATTAGTTTTTATAGTCCTTATGTTCTCAGCTTTGGAAAAAATATCCATATTGAGCATAAAGATGTAGATCCTATGATGTTTGTAACAAAATGCTTGTTTTGAATTCTCTCACTATTATGTGTTAATATTGCTGCAGTCAGTTAAGTTTAGCTTCATTCCGGTAGATACAGTACAGGCATATTCTAAGTGACAGATCTGATCCCTAGAGGTGTCAGAATGTTTAGCAGCACAGAGAAGCCAAGTTGTTTTTACTTTCAATAGCAGGAGTCAAGAGCCTCAAGATTAATTTAACCAGAGCATCTTAATGGGATCCAAAAAGGAACAGTTTGTTTAAGTTTCTAGCACAGAAACTCTGCACGGAGTGTACACAACGCTTTTCTTCTAGCATTGCACAATTGCACTGTCTGCCTTTTTATTTGTTGTTGTTCATACATAAGATAATCTTGTATGCTTCATCTTCTCTGAGCAATTGATAATCAGACTATTCCCTGTCCAGATAGCATTCCATTTACTGGAATTGAACAAAGAATTGGAAGAAAGGGGAGGAAATCATGCAGTAGGGATGAAGCTGATGCATATGTTGAGAAATATTAATTACTTCCTTAATCTTATCACAGCAGCCTCAACCACTGTACACAAACCTTTTGAGAGGGGAGGTGAGAACTCTCCTGGCTTTGGCCACATTCCACTCTGAAAAGTCCCACTCAGGAGGCCACTCAGTTCCAGCAGTGGGTCTTTTGTTTACCAGGGAGAGCTTCTGTGCTGTGTGACTGTCATTCCATAATTCTAGATGTCATGGTCTTGTAGTTGACAGTACAGCAAACCTCAGGTTGTCTGACTGGTCAAAGGAGCCCGCTGAAATCCTGATCAGTGAGGCAGTCACTGGATCTTTAGAAGAGAGAGCAAATTTCTGCAGCAGGACAGGCCTTAACCTGACAAGTAGGGTATGTAATTGATGACCACCCTAACTTATGTCTGAGGAACTACTGGTGGCACTGAAGTAATCATCATGTTTTTTATGGGCAGCATGATTAATACTTTACTGGTTTTTNCCCCAGGAGTTACAAAAAAAGAAGTTAGGATCTGAGAGTATTACATATTTTGAAATAGGACCCACAGTGAACTGTGGAGAACATTTAGGTTTTCAATGATGGCATAAGAAATGTTGCAGAACAGAAGAGAGCCTTTGGTCAATGTTACTTGTTAGAAGATAGGAGATTCATTTATGATGCCATTTTGAATAGGATTCCAAAGCAGATTTACTATAATCATTGCAAGTTTTTTCAGGGATTAAGTCAGAAATCATGCCAAAACTCTAAATATTCTAAAAACAGTGTGTTTTCTTGGTAGTCTTGTCTAGCTTGTGCCTCACTAAATCAAATCCTGCGCCTACTGAAATGTACTTTCATTACGAGAAAAAACAGTTGTTATTTTCCAACCCCTATGCTGCTGTGTACTTTCTAGTAGTGTTCTTAGAACTGTTTCATTTTTACATTGCTGTGCTCATACTGTCACTTCTGACATTTTGGTGAAACACTGTTCTTATTATTTACCGCCTGCTGCTTTTCCTTAATGTTATACACTCACCTAATTTTTCATCCTCTCCTTTACTTCATACTCTGCATATTTTTACACAGCACTAAGAGATCTTATAAGACTGAGGTTTGTAATGCAATAGGGAATGATCCAAACAAGCTTCTCAGATGTCATATGGCTCCTTGAGAACTGTCACTTTCATTTCAAATTATGTTTGGAAACACATTTCTGCACTTACAGATGAAAGAAAATAAAAATGGAGAAAGACTGAGAAAAAAGCCACAGTCCACTTCCAAACTAGAGAAACTAAGGCAAGCATGTCCAACCCACAGCCTGCTCCCTGCCCTGTGCCATCACGATGGCTGCTGTGCCCTGCTGAGCTGAGGAGCCCAGCCCTGTGCATGCACCTATTGCTCAGCATCAGCCAAACGTCGATGTGTGATGGGCACTGTCTGCGCTGAAACCGGGACATGGGTAACACAGGATGAGTAAAATTTCATCAAAAATCTCTGTCAAGCACCTTGAGAACTCACTGAGAATTGCAATTGCTGCTATCGAACCAGCCTGATGCCTTAGTTTCACAAAAAGAAGGTCAAATATCCCACTAGCCTTACGTTCTTGCTAGTCTTTTTTTTTAACCTTTGATAAAAAATGTAAAAAAAAAAAAAAGAAAAGGTGTTGTTACCCATGTACATTAACTGTATTATATATTTTACACATGTGGCTCAAGACAATTACTCTTCACTCAGTGCAGCCCAGGCAAGCCAAAAGGTTGGACACCTATGATCTAAAGTAAATTTGTTTTCAGTACCTTCCATATTTTCGTTCAACTGCTTGGTAGATTTTTGGAAAAGTCACCAGTGGCCACTACCTTTTGTACTAGCCGTTTCCGTTTCATTTCCATTAGTTACTTGGTCTGCTTGTTGTAAATACTGCCTGCAATTATGTGGCATTTACTGCTGGAAGAATAAGTTCCTATTTATAATGAAGTCTACTGAAATTTTAGTCTGAAATTGAATTTTTAAGTGCATCTCTTCAAACATGATAATACTGGTGATTCAGTCATGTGATTTGCCATTAGCTGTATCACAGACATTTCCTGTAGCTTAGCTTGCTATTCCTGTCCCTTGCCCTCTTGAAATAAATGGACTTCCAGCACCAATTTTGACAATACTCTTGTCTACAAGTAATAAAACATGTGGAAATTAGGCTAGATGGATAAAACAGTTCCATGTAATAATATGTATCTGGCACTGATACAAACTCTGTATAATGCATGTTTTTTATGGACCAGATGTGGTATTTATGTGTTATGAGGAACAGAGGCATATTCAGTCAAGCTTTTTATTGCATTTAAATGCAAGGTATATTTTAATAACTCTCAAAGGGAATTGTCTTCTATTGATTAGAAACTGTCAGTGTGTTGGACGTAAACCTGAAAAAGCAATGAATCTGTCAGAAAACTGTAGATATAATTTAAATTGACATTTAGTTGTGTACTTATTTTGAGCTGACTTCAAAAAAATAAAAGAGAAAGCAAAGGGAAAGAAAAGGTAACTAATAAGTATCAACTTATTCCTCCAGTGAAGGTGATCCATGAATCCTTTGATCTAAGAGTTGTTTATTTCTTCTCTAGAACTGTTGTTACATTTACAGGTCTATGAAATAGTAATTCTTTTATGTTTATTCTTCAGACTTTCACATTTTCTCATTAAGACAACAGCTTTGCATAAAAGCCAGTTGCACACTCTCTCTTTTTATACTCTTCTATGGTATACTCAATTACAGTGAATTTAACATATGTAGAGTGGAGAAGGAGTCCCACTGAACTCTGTCCATCTTGCTTTTGTCATCACAACTTTCCAAACAGCCTTGAAAAGCATGCTACTGCACTGCTTTCTCCTCTGGACTCTTTCTTCATCTGAGCTTTGTACGGTTTTCAACCTGAATCATAACTGCTTTTTCAAGAATAGTACCTATGATTTACTTGCATTTACCTGATTCATTTACCTCATTTCTGATGTCTGCTGAGCCCCTAAACTCTGTCTACGTAAGATGATACTACAATATTCTGCATTCACTGTAATCTTTCTGTTCCATGTTCCTCCCTGTGATCATTACCATGAAAGAACTATCAATGTCAAATCTCTCTTACGGCTTCTTTAGTTGTCTGCAGTGCCTCCGTAAACAAATAAATCCTCTGCGTATGCATTTCCAATTAGATGTTAAAGGCTCTTTTAAAGCAAGCACACTTAGGCCATCCTTGACAGGTGTCAGTACCGGGATACCACTGTAGTTCTTCTAGTGCATCTCCACTTTCCTTGACTTTTATTGAATGGCAGGAAGAGCCTGCAGGGATGCTGGCTTGGCAGCTATTAATTTTTTTATTATTATTATTTTTATTTTTAGCTTTGTAAGAGCAGTCCAACTAATGCAATAATTTGCTTAATTACCTTCTACAGTACTGAAGGCCAGAAATCTTGAAACAATCTTTGAATCTGAACCAATTTTTCAGTTCACTACACCCCTTACAGTTTGGGTGTGTGTCAGTGATCTCTCACAATCTCTACAGCACCACCTGGCTTTTTCCTTGCTTCAGCTCTGGCTCTGCTGAAATTCTTATCCATACTTGAATCATTTCCTGTCTCAACTATTTCAGCTCTTTCTTTTATAGTTCTTCTAAATCCCTATGCTCTTAAACTTCAGGAGATCCAGAATACTGTGCTTAGATTACTTGTTAATCTATATTGTTCATCCCTTCCTCCAACCCAGGCATCCTTCAGTTCAGATTTCTCCTTTAAGGAACTCTTCCTGGATTTGTATCTCCTCCTTTTTTTTCTGATCTGGAGCCTGTAATGAGCAGAGTGGGTATGGGTATACATGCCTTGTTCAGTAACATCATAAAATAAAGCAAAAGCAATTTATGACTTAGAGAAAAAGGCCTTACTTTCAAGTCCAAGATTAAAACAGTGTTTCTGTCAACCCCTTGATTCTAGTAATATAGTCACATTTGGACTTATAATGAAATCTGTAGCCTTGATAGAGATGAGCTAAGGCAGTGTTGTGTACTATGTAATTTAGATATGTGGGATATCACGATGTGGTTCTGTCAAAAAAATGAAATTAATTCTAAATTAAAATACTAGAATCCTTCAAAAGCTCAGATCTGAATCTTGTTATTATTATTTTTTTTAATGGAAAAATAAAAAAATGTTGTCCTCCTTTTTTCAAGTAGATGATGTCTGACACTTGTTGGTCACTGAGATTACCCCGGTGTGCAAATCATACAGCAGGCACAGCAGGAAACCAGTGCAGTCAAGCAGGAAGTGTGTGACTGAGCTTGAACACAGGAAGGAATGTTTGCTTTGTTTCAGTCTTTACTGCAGAATCTTCTACAGGTTTCTGTAATTGCTAGCAGAGTTTGTGGGAGAGAGGTACTACCCACAGCAGAGGAGGATCACATTAGGAAATAATCATTCCTTTAATAATCAATGCACAATCATACTTCTCAGAACCTAATGATTACTTTGAAGGTTTCATTTATTGTGCTAGTTTAATTTACAAGTTCATTGTAGAGCCTGAGAGTTGTGATCTGAAAGCTATGACTCTGAAGACTCTCAGATATAGATTTATGTAAACACTGAATCATGATTGAAAGAGATACTACAATATAACTAAAAGGCATGTGTGAGCAGTATTGCTCTGTGTAAAGAGTAAGACCTGTTGAAAAGAATTTCAAGATTTATTGTGAAATATTTTGGAGAAAAGCTTTTTTAAGTGATAAAGAAAATCTTGCAAAAGATCAGGTTTCAAATAAAATAGTCTACGTTTAAAATGACCCATGGATTTTAAGAGCTGTGGAATGGTTTTGATTGCAGTTAAATGCTAATATTTTCCTTGTATGGACCCTCTTTTGGCTGTCTGTAAGTAATCTCTTTTGTTCAGTGAGCTCTAATGCTTGTGTATTGTATCTGCAGTTTAATTTGTCAGCAGAAGTAGTCAGATCATGTTATTTAACTCCTGCTTCTTGTAGTCATTAATTACTTGCATTACCTGGGATACTTTGTGTAAATGTTTTCATAGTACTAATGTGAATGAATAGCATCAGAAATAGGCTCTACTCATAATACCTCTTACTAGTAGGGCTGGTCCAAAAGTAGCTCCTCCTATTTTATTATGTCAGCCCATGATGTCAGAGATGGATGTTGGTGGTATGGCAGTAGAGGCTGAACCTTCCCACCAATATCCCATTCATGTTGTTGCCATGCGACAGATGGCAGCAGAGGGGCAGTCTGACAAATTGACATCTGCCATGGAAATGTGTATGAAGCAAAGGTGTGTCATTGAATTCCTCCATGCAAGAAAATGGCACCCACTGACATTCATCAACAGTTGCTGAATGTTTCTGGAGACCAAGCAGTGAATGTGAGCACAGTGAGACAGTGGGTGGTGTGTTTCAGCAGTGGTGACAGCAAAGTGAAAAATAAGCCATATTCCAGATGGCCACGCACAGTTGTCACAGCACAAAATGAAGAGCATGTTGATTATCTCATCCATGTAGATCAGCAGGTTATGACCAGGGAACTGTGTACAGAGCTAACTATTGGCTTCAATCTGTTGGAAATTATGTTGGTAATGTTGGAATCTCACATAGTTTGTGCCAGGTGGGTTCCACAAATGCTCACACAGGAACAGGAAGAAAACTGTATGGAACTTTATCAGGACCTATTGAACCAATGCTATGCTAAAGGTAACAGTTTCCTGGGTCACGTCATTACCAGTGATGAGACATGGTGCCACCACCATGAGTCCGTGGAGTGGTGAGATGCGAATTCACCATCAAAGAAAAAGTTCAAGATGCAGCCTTCAGTGGATGAAGTGGTGTGTGCTGTCTTTTGGAATAGGGAAGAAGTGGTCATTCTGGACTTCCTGGAACACAGATGATAGACCATCAGCTCCATCACAGTTGACAAAGCTGAAGGCTTGGACTTCCAGAGTCAGGCCAGAGAAGGAGATGCCTTTCTCTTGCAACTCAGTAACACCAGGCCCCACATAGGTTTGAAGACATTGGAACACACTGCCAGTCTTCACCAGACTGTTGTACCACACCTACGATGTAGTTCAGGTTTACTGCCTTCTGATTGCTGTCTATTCAGGACATCTGTTTTTCTGCTTTCTCTTCCTATGGGCTACTGAAAGTAACCCTGTAGAAAGAACAGAGGTGGCTTTTTGCCTTGGTTGTAGCTGGAACTGGAGAAAGGAAAACAAAGAGAGGAAGAAAGTTTAAGCCGTATCTGTCTACTGCTCTCAGTTCTGCCAAGAGCTGCTGTGCCAAGGTGCCAACATTTTAAGGAGATTGCCTAATTTGATTAGTCATGTGTTTTGTCATATGTAGATTTATTATTTGCTTAAAAAATAATCAGACAAAAAAGAAAAAAAAAAAGATAACAGTAAAAATACATACCTCTAGGCAGAGTCTGAAATAATGTTTTCATAAGTTCAAGTTGATTTTCTGATTAAAAATGAGATGTGGATTTTTATTTTTTTTACCTTACATTTTCTGGATACTTTGTATTATAATGTGCAGAATAATATAACAAGGAATCTACCACTATCTAGTTTACAGACTTTGCTATCCAGAACGAAACTGTAAAATCCTAAGCTCCTGAAAGAAGGAAAAAAAGTCAGAAAATAGGCTTGCTTATAAGAGTTTGATGCTACATGTACTCGATATCAAAATGTTATAGTCTATCAGTTCATAAGTTGTGGTTTGAAGCCAATATTGTTTAGAACCGCGTCTTCTAGCAAAAGTAACGTATAGAAGAATTTGGTGGTTTGCTGAAGGCACCCGATTCTGCTGCCGGCAAAGGCAAAGGATAACGTGTCTCAACTTTGCGGAAATTACCATTGGATGCCTAATAAAATTACAGTGTAATACAGCATGATTGGCAGCTCCCGCTTAGGAAGCCAAGGAATAAAATAGCAGAGGCGTCGACATTCACTGGCAAAGCTCCCATTACTTCCCAGTAGCTGGGTTTTAACCTTCATTAATAATGTTGAGAAAAGGTACTTGAGAAACTTTGAGTTTATCTGTTGGTTCAGATCAGGGTAGAGTGGACAACAATGCCTGCAGGCATTTACAGGTCAGACCTATTTTTGCATGGCTGTGGGATTTACTGAAATAAGTGGATCAGATAAGGGGTGTGGTACCAAACCTATCGGGATGGAATCTGTGCAGTCATTCCAAAGTCAGTCCATTACCAGGGCGTGACCAAGTGTATTTTGGCTGTGCAATTGGCAGGCTCCTCTCTCTGCAGCTCCTTTTACCTTTACGGATAAATACAGCTAAGTTAGGAGGGCAGCAGAGAAAAATGGATAGTCAGAACATGGTCTGAATGTACCATCCCACAATGGAGCAACATAGGAATGTGCAAAGACAAATACATGCAGAAAAGAAGGGAGGAAGTACTACTGTCATGAGTTCCTTAAGAATATGCTTATCTATTAAGAGTAAGTAATTGAATCATAAGTTGTAATAAAAATTTGAGAAAGGATTTATGTAAGGATGGGACAGAAGAGTTAGTTTTATTCCTGTGAACCTGGAATATGTAAATGAACTTCTGCCTCACTAAACTTAATTGCATAGCTCTATAATATTGAGATAAAACCACGTCTCTGATCTTCTGTCTACTAGTTACAAGACAGCCAGGATTCACCTGATACCTTCCAAGTTAACTGACATTCGCTGACAACAACTGATTGCCCATACAGTTAGAGTAAGATTATTTCTAACAAGCTTTTGGCCGTTTGTTGCTTTGCCATGTGCTCATCTCCCAACCGGAGCCACGAGAGGGTGTCCATGTCCCAGCCAGCCTGCCAAGCATCCTAAAGCCTCCTAAAGCATTACATCTAGCCAGCAAGTGCTTCCATGTAATGGTAACTCTATGGTAGTAGGTGTGGTGCTGTGACCATGGCCATCTAATGCTTGAAGAGGAATGAAGGCTTGAAGAGATTTCCGCTTCTTACAAACGCTAAAACCTTGTTGTGGTAAGAAAGGAGTTTTGGAAATTGATTTATTGTTTATTATTTTGTTTATTATTTATTTATGGTCACTTAATATAATGGACTGGAATTGTTTGTGCATACTTTTTACGTTGAAGGGTATTAAGGTATGCTAAAATATAGCGTACACATATAGAATTCTACGCATAGCATTCTGTATATAGAATATTTAGGATATATTAGAAGGAAAAATTGACAAGGAGTCTACAATGAGCTCTTGTTCAATGTTATTCTGAAGATCACTGACAATACTTTCTGGTTTATATTTGTATGATCTAGGAGCCCTGTGTTTTCAATGTATTTTCTAGTCTTTTTATTGAGGCATTAGCATGGAAAAGCTAACCCACATCTCATTACTTAATGTATATTTTAGAACTTTGCACATTAATGTCATTTGGTAGGAAATAAAAAGTAGGAACTCTAGAAAATTTAAAACTGTTTCATTCTGACAACACAGCTGTCATGCAGAAACACGTATCCACAAGAACATCCCCAAGAGGCAGCCTAAAGTAGTTTCCCTTATTGACTATATAAGAACCATGTGGAATCTGCTGTGTCAGTAGTAAAGGAGAATACTGTGCATATTTTTCTTAGAAGTCCTTTTTGTTTTCTTTTTCTCCCTTTTGGTCAGACTGTGATTTGGGAAAAGCAGTTATGTCTTACGAAATCACTTAGGTTTTTTTTGTCAGATATTTTGTACCCCCAAGATTTCTCCCCATTTAACTTACTGGAGTCTTAGTGACTCCCAGCTGAAGGAAAGCTGAAGCATTCTTGGGTAGGAGAGAAACAGAAGGTATGTCCAAAGCATCTTACTCCTAGGAGCTCAGGTAATCCTTCAGGAATGTTTTAGGATTGTCTGCATATGCTTGAAGCTTTAATTTGCATAAAAAATCTGGTAGCTGTGTTAGCTGTTATTGGGGTTCTTACAAATGTCCGATTTTGATATACACAACGAATATCTAAAACTTGCTTGGAATTTTTTGAAGTCGGATTTCCAAATCTGATGAATTTTCATAAAACTGATCACCTGAGGTATTTCCAAGTTTTCATTTTTATGTTTCTAGCTGAGAAAATGAGACTGCGAATGTACAAACACTAAAGATCTAACTGGGCTTTGTGCGTAGCGTTGCAGATGTACTGACCCTTTACACAAGCTGTTGAGCACTTAAAGACATCTGGTTAGATTTTTTTGTGAACTACTGCTGTTGATCTACAAAATCCATTTGTGTGTGCTTAACAACTGCTATGAGAAGGCTGCTGTCTTAATGAGGCCTGACCCCGCTTCCTCCTGTTTGTTGTTTATTCAAGTATTTTCAATCCAGAATACTTGTAGTATGTGCAGTTTATTGCATTAAGCGATAGTGGGCATGTTCTAATCTTTTAGCCAGGATAGGATTTTTTTTTCCACAGCTGAATTTGTGTTACTCCTTTAAGGAGACCCTGGTGTTAGTACTGATAGATTATCTGGATGTGGTGGATCATCGTGGTTTGTTACTCTGTGTGAGGAAAATTCCAAGTTCACATACAGAGGGAAAGTAGATGCCGGGAAGGAAATCTCCCGTTAACTAAAACCTTAAATAAATTTCTCTAAGAAAGCCCAAGTGATCGGTTAGCAATCTTGCAACTCTGCACTTCAAATTCTTCCTAGCTTAATAGATTACCTTTTTTACTTCTTAACACATGACCTGTTACGAAAGGCAGAAGCTCTCTTTTGTTTTTCCAAACTGCTGTCTTTTCTTTAAGCCAAAATACACATATGTTGACATGCCAAGTGGTTCCTTCTTCACGTAGGAAAGTAGAAGCATGTTCAGACATGTCCTGGAGGGTGGGACAAATGCCAGAAAATGCTTAGCTCAAATAAAGCACCCACAGTTTCATTTTTACTGCTTTCAACAGCAATCAGATCTCTAATTAAACTCCATTAATGTAAAATAAAGCAGAGCTTTGAAGGTGCAAATCAATAATCAGAGTAAATGCCACATTTACTGTGTTAGGAGAGTTTTGAAGCTTTGCCCACACTACACATCCTTCCAATTTTAAGCCCTCTAACTTGTTTTAGGCTTAACGAAATCATCCGGATTAACAGTAAGAGCAGAGAGGTAATGGGCCTTTTGGAATACGAGCCAACTAAGGAATCTGGTTTCCTCTCACTGTCCAACATGAAACTTGCAAGGCTTTGGCTATTACGCTGTTCATCTTTTGTTTAAAAGTATTTGCTGCAGATCTAAATGCACCAGCATTGCACCAACAGCAAGGTCATCTATAACGGCTTGCTTAAAAACAGTACCATGAAGGAGGACCTCACAAAGAACCTGTAAATGTTGATATAGCACAGAGGCTCTGTGACAGTATACAATTCACTGATTTCCTTTGTACACAAGAACAATAAAGTTTCGAGTAAACGCTTTGAGAGTGTACACAAACAGGTCTTTTAAAGCAAGTGAATGTGTCCTTTTAAGTCTTTCTCATTAAACAGCCATCGGCTGATGAGGCGACTCGTGCATTCGAATGCCTGGGAAACAGCCCCTGCTGTAGGCAACATATTCAAAAGTTAGATCTAAACCACAGAAATACCAGCTCAGTAGGACACATTTCATCCTGCTAAAATGTATGGAATCAGATTACTTAGTCCTCACAACCATCAAGCTTCACAGAATAAGACTAGGTAACAGATTATTTTAACCTTCTCATGTTCTGCCAAGTGCCTTCAGAAGTGTTCCTTTCTTAAGTGTTCTTAGGTAAAAAATGCTATTTAAGAACATCCAGAATTAATGTGGCCTCAAAACTACTAATAATGCTGTTCCAGATGTTTGTGGTGAATTGTTCAGCAGGAAAATTAATAAAGCCATACTTAAACAAACAAGCTTGCTTTAAAATGCTTGTCTGGATCTGTCCTAATCCCATAAAAATCAGGAAATTCTCTACTCTCTGTCTCTTTAAAGCAGCAATTCCTGACAAACCCTGTTGTGCTTCCAAATTTCTCATGTATTCTTATCATCAAACTTTTTGAATCGAAAACAATATAAACTTTACATTTTACTTTGGTTCTGTGGACCACTTCCCATAATCTCACAGCCTGTAGTTTGGAAACTAGTGCTCTGAGATGTATGTATATGATAATGGAAAGCATGACTACAAGACACAGACCAGTAATTACATGAGCCAGCAATGTGCCCATGCAGCAAAGAAGGCTAATGGAATCCTGGGCTGCATTGGGTGAAGCATTGCCAGCAGGTTGAGGGAGGCGATCCTTCCCCCTTTACTCAGCACTGGTGAGATCACAGCTAGAGTGCTGTGTGCAGTTGTGGGCCACCCTGTAGGAGAGACACCAACAAAAGGCCACAAAGATGATGAAAGGACTGGAGCATCTCTTCTATGATGAAAGGCTAAGAGAGCTGGGACTATTCAGCCTGGAGGAGAGGAGGCTCCAGGGGATCTCATCAGTGTCTATAAATACCTGAAAGGAGGGTGTGAAAAAAAAATGGAGCCTCTCTTGACAGTGGTGTCTATTGCCAGAACAAAAGGCAATAAGCGTGAACACCAAACACCGGAGGTTTCCCCTGAACATCAGGAAGCTCTTCTGTGCTGTGCGGCTGGCTGACCACTTGCACAGGCTGCCCAAAGAGGCTGCAGAGTCTCCTTGGAGATCTTCAGAAGTCACTTGGACACGGCCCTGGACACTGTGGTCTGGGTGTCTCTGCTTGAGCAGGGGTTGGGCCAGATGGACCCAGAAGTCCCTGCCAACCTCAGCTGCTCTGGGATTCTGGGATTCAGTGAAGACGTATGTTGGCCTTCACTTTGAGTACAGTGGACGCCAGTAGTAGTGATACACAGACAGGCTGAGCAACCTGAACTTGTACCCAAAGTTCTGATCTACTTATACATCTGTAAGAGCAGATTAACTTAATGTCCCTCAGGCACTGAAGAATAGAAGTAAAAAATTTTTGTCTCATGCTTGCTCTTATCTACCTGACAAAGTCAGAAATGTTCTCCTAAGAATGTGACATGCAGCATTTCACCTCTTATGCACTGCCCTTTTTTCGGGGTGATAGCTGTCGGTATATGCTAATTCCATTCTGATTTGTGGGCAAAATAGCATGTAAGTGGAGGGAACAATGTAACAAGTCACCAAGCTAGAACATAAAATTTTTAATGTGCAGATTTATATGTTTTCAAACCTCAGTGACTAAATTTGCACCACCAGAAAAGAACACGTATTCCCATTTTATGTCAAAAGTCCTTATCTTTAAATACCTCGAATAAAAGTCCTTAAACGGTCCTTAAGTATTAAAAGACCTTAAATACCTTGTATTTCAATGTATACTGCTACTTAAGAATGTAAGCATAGCTACTGAGATGTGTATTCCTATCCTTACAAAACCAAAGCTATTCATTTACATGAATACATTATTGTCTTTCTGCTTTCAGTACTGACTTAAAAGGTGAAGACAAGCAAAAAAAAAAAAAAAAAAAGAAAAGAAAAAAAAAAAGAAAAATCACTTAGAGGTCTCCCTAAATGACACACTGTTCTCTGTTTTAATTATCTAGTCATTTCTAAAAGACTAAATGAATAACGTAAGAAGCAGCTCAGTTCTCAGAGACTTATCAGTGTTTGTTGCTTCCAAGCTCAGGTGTTTTGGGTTGGAAGGAGTGCGAAGGAACTGGCCCTGCAGAAGTGGAAGATGTGAAGAACACACAAGTCCTTAGGCCAAGCTCCTTGCTAGAGCATGGAGGCTTTTCAGTGCAGATTGGAATAACCTGAAACGGGAAGCCAGCTCAGCTGTCACCACTGGGGGCCACTGCTACGTAGCAAGAGAGAAGCAAAGGGAAACTGCTGCAAGGGCTGCAGCGAGACTGGAGGCAGCTCCTGAAAAAAAGCAAGGAACTGCCTCTGTGTGGAGTTCAGAGCAGGGAATTGAAATCTCCTGAGTATCCGACGCTAAGACGCTAAGACTTTTGCTGAACATCACCATGAATGTCACTGACCCCTCTTTTCAGGGGTAGTCCCAGCACTGTGCTGGACCACGTATCTCTGGGCATTGGCTTGCATACCAGAAAAAAAAATGGGGAACCCTTGCGAATCAAACTTGGTCAAAAGTGTGTCATTGTCACTGCTGTCTTCACCAACAAGAGCAATTTTTCTTGCTAAGAGAGAGACCAAGCAGGCAATGCAGAGTCAGCAAAAAAATAAAGCTAGGTAGCAGAGACTGTTTTGGGGGTAACTAAAGAGCAATCCTAAGAAGGATTGGAAAATGGTACAGCAGACACACAGGGATTACAAACAAAGCAGAAGTAGAAGACTTTTCCTCATAGTCTGAAACATTTGATCTCAAAATTATTATTATTATTATTTTTTTAATTAGCATATACTGCTGGAATAGTGCAGAATTGTGAATTCTGGACTAGATGCAACAGTAAGGCTTTTCCAAGGGTTTCTCCTGAGGATTAAGAAACCTTTGGTGAAAATTTTTCTCATTCCAAACATAACACACATCTGTAATGTTATTTTAAAGCCACATTAACCCTTGATTGATGAAAATCTCTTGTGCAGAACATACTCAGCCTTACATAGAAACCAAGGCCTATCATTTCCTATCTCTTACACATTGTATGATGTCGTAGCTCACTGACTTCTGCTGGGCAGGTGTTCACATACTTTGCAAGAGGTGAGGGACTCACAGCTCACAGCCATTTGTCATAACAAGGCAGGACAAATGTTTTGGAGGGTAGCAGTTCCGTGCCACTTACCCCAAAATTTGCCCCTTAGTGCTGCTGCTGGCTTCCAGGGAGTAGTAGATGTGAACTGCCATGCCGTGCAGGAGTGATATCTAAGGGTGATTCTGACTGAATGTAATCCTTTAGAAAAATTAACACTCACAGAGGTGAGGAGAGCAAGGCAAAGAGGGACTTACACCCCTTCCCCCCCCCAAAAAAAAAAAAAGAAGAATGGAAAAGCTGGTGTAATTGTTGCTAGGAATTGTCCAGTGTTGACCTCCTGTCAGAAGCTTCAGACAGCCCTGGTGCACAGTAAGTCACACTGGGCTGTATCGACTGAACCTCTGATTTCAGGCCGATCTGGAGAAGCTCATCAAAGAGAAATAATAAGGAAAGCAGGTGTGGGTCACTGAGGGGTGCTCCTGGCCGCATCCCCCCGAGAGATCGCTGGCACTGGTACTGCTATTGTACAGTGTTAATTAGATCATCCTAATTAATTCATTCAAAGTGTAAATTAAGAAGGAATGAAGATAAATTACACTAATACATTTAACCCCATGCTGTTTATTTAGCAGTTGAACAAAATAATGTGGTTAAAAGAGTCTAACAAGGCAAATGCCCAAGACACATCTGTTTAATAGCATTAAAAATGAGATCTCAGCCTGTGCTGCAGGCACATACAGCTGATTTGCATTTAAAAGGGTTGCCAAGATAGCTGTATTGGCAAACCCTGCTAATGTAGATGCAACTGATACCAACAAAACAACACAAAACAAAACAAAAAGTATTTCAATCTCCTGATTGTGGTTATCTGGACTGGTAAATGGATTCTTTTGCTAGTACAACTCTGTTGGCGTTAGAGCTCTTGCTGGTGTGGCTGGGGTAGTCTGGAAGATGTTTCAGATGCAGAGCCATGCGTGCAGAACTCTTAAGAGTCAAAAAGGCCATGTTACAAAGTTTGCTATACATTCAGTGATCCAAGGACTTGTCTCAACACAGAAGCCAAACCAATTTAAATGAAGCTGGGAGATGAAACTCGTGTAGTTGTAATAGGAATGCTTTTAAACATAGCAAGTTAGATTTGAGTTGAACAAAGTTTTTGCTACCCCAATTGCACTGGAGTCAAATGTGGCACTTAAAATTCTAGAGGTAAAAACAGAAAATATTTGGGGTTTTGTCTGTCTTCCGTTTTCAAAGGCCACACTTCCATTCCACATAGTTATCATTAAAACTTATTATTAAAAAAAAATAAGCCCCAAGAGATTATCATTTTCACATGACTCCAGAAATGGGGCTTTGAGAAAAATGCTGATTGTCTTGTGATTTGTGATAAAATCATGATATTTAGCAATATTTCAAAGATCCTATCTATCCAGGCATATGAATGCTAGGAGAAACATGTTCAAACTAGTTCAGTGGGCATGTTAAGCTATGTCCCGGGATAGGCTAGGCTAACTTTGTTTTCAGCAGTGTCAAAATACAGATTGGCCCATCTACAAAACTGGCTTAACCGGAACTGTGTTTAAATGTGACCTGACTTAGACCAATGTAAACTGGGCTAAAGATTTGCTTTGGACCAGGTTAATTTGTTGAGTGTTTATCCCATGCTAACCAGGCAAGCACTCTAGTTATGAATGTGTTCTGAGCTGCATTTACAACCAGAGCTACCTAGTCCTAACACCTCTTCAGGAAGGAGTAGAGGTGGTATGGATGCTCTTTGTCTTCTGAGCATGAAAAGTAGCTCCCATGAAGACGAGGAAGAGAGCTGCTGCTGTGGTTTGTAGAGCTTCCAGTTGTGGAGCTGACAGAAGACTATTGAGTTGTTCTTTTCCTTCTCTCTCTTCTCCCACCAGGAGACATGCACACAGAAGGGGCTGTCTGGCTCTGTGGCTGTTTCTCCAACAGGCAACATATTGCTTCATCCAATTATTCTGCCCTCATTAACCTCAACAGGTTTCTTGTTTTATGGAGGTCGCTCAGAGGATTACTGTCTCATTTCAGTCACCCAGAGCACTGCCCAAATATGCATGCCGTGAGCAGCTGCATAAGCCTTACATATTGTCCTCTCTACAGAGTTTATTTTCCTGACCATTCCTCACCACTAGGAGCAAAAACAGACTCACATAAAAGGTGTGGCTGCTGAACAATCTAACATTGCCCTCCTATTTATGTTTTTCACTGCTAGTGATCATTTTGCCTGCATGGAGGGAGAAGAACAAACCTGACAGTGTATGAAATTATGTGACTCCATGTTTTTAGTTGTATGGGATGACAACATCTGACCTTCTGACACCAGACTATGCAGAATTCACCAGAATGGAATTTGTTCTACTAGGGCACGATTTGGCTGGAATCTCTGAATGTTTTGTTGGAGGAAAAATGGGAGAAAGCAGGATCAGATTTTATGGAACATGATATGATGAAAGGAAAAACCCAGATTCATAATATGACAGCCCATGGTGCTAGAAAAGTCAGTCATGAACAGAATAAATCCAGAATCCACTAGCGCTGCCTGACTGAAGTGAGCATTGTGCCCATGAATACCCCTTGTATAAGATGATTCGCAATTTCCAAGAGCTGCTCACATCTAGATAGCTTTGAAATACACTTTATTACTTATAGATACGCAACATTTTTAACCTTGTAATCTACAGAATTTCATGTCATAATCAAACTATTGTAAACATACATATGTATGAAAGAGATTACTCTTTCACCTGCTCTTTGTCTAACCAAAATTGCCATGCTTGCTGTTATCCCCAGGTTCTCCAAAGCTGCAGGTGTGTCCTGCTATACACTGAGCTCATGTTTATCTGCAACGCTGGAGTGCAGCAACAGGAACACAAGCAACCATATGCATGTTAGTGAATTGCTTACAGGGGTGTTTTTTTTCTGATAGAAGAAACGGTGATGTTTCCTTATGAGGAACAAACGAATTGTGCAAACTGTTACATGCCGCTGCGAGTTGGTGGGGGTAAACTAATTGTTCACATCCTTCTTGAAGCCTCTTTAGAGCATTGCTCAAGTAGTACTAGCAAAGGGTAAATCAGCAATGTGCACAATGTGTAGAGTGGTCGAGAGCTGCACAATGCCATTATGTAAACACTGCTGTTATGTCTGTGTTTATTTTTCACATCAGCCTTTTGCACACGTGCGTTTTTCTCATACTTCGTTAACTGGGAAGTAACTAAAGCCAGGCGCAGCCTCGCGCTGCAGCGCGCAGCCACCGAGCGGCAGCAGCTCCGCTGCGGCCCCAGCGCTCGGGTCTGTACCGCCGCGCATTCTCCGCGGGGCAGCGCCGGCAGCGGGATCCCGGCTCCTGCCTGCACCAGCGCGCGGGTATTCCTGTGCCCGCACAGCGGAGCGCGTCCTTGCGCTCCTCGGGACCGCAGCCCGGCCATCCGCACAGCCCTGGAGGAGCGGCACTCTGATATCCCGCACCTTCCCCGGAACGCGAACTCCTATGACAGTGCAGGAGCGCAGCCACCCGCCCGCTCCCTCCCCGTCCCTCCCCCGGGTGTCACCCAGCCGCTTTGCATAGCCTCCCCGCCCCCAGCCCATATACCCCATCCCCGCGCCGCCGACGGGGCAGAGCTGCGGCCCGGCGGTGCCAGCAGCAGCAGCAGCAGCAGCAGCAGCCGCCGCCGCCGCCGCCGCCACCACCACCACCACC
>JACDJE010000199.1:549422-565648 GCA_016647715.1 Pavo muticus
TATATATTTTTAAAGTTCATCCCATAACGGGGAAGATTGTTTTGGCTTCAGAGCTGATTTGTGTGTTCTTCAATGGGAAGAATGACATGCTGCCCTGAGGAATGTCTAGAAAACACTAATCAACACTAAGAGCAGAAGCTTTTTTGGATGTAATGAAGATAGCCTGTTTGAAGCCCACAGTTGCTAAAAAGGCACAATTCTTTGGGCTGTTACACGGGCTACTGCGTTTCCAGTGTGCGCTCCCTGTTGTACTTAGCCATAACAGCTTGAGAAATACATGTTACCTTCAAGCAAACTGAGTTCACTGCAGCTCTTTGGCGTTGTTAATGATTTGGGTTTGACTCTGAAAATGCTAGCAGTGCTGTCAGAAATGACTGCTAACAAGCTGATGATGGTCTGGATTCTGGCATTTTAATGCAGCTTCAAAGTGAAAATGGAGAGCACAATCTCAGGATCCAAAGGCTGAATTTTTCATTGAATAATAAGTTTTTATAGAAGACTCCAGGATGGAATTATTGATGTGTGGTGCACTGCTGTGTGAAACAGAATGAAGCAGGTTTCTGCTCTAATGAATAGCAGAGATGTTTTAAGTAAGGGGATTAATATGTCCTTTTCTATACCATGAATAAATTCAATTTAGAGTTCTTCATGGTGAATGGAAGCATTGGGGTGAAACGCCTTCACCTCCCTGTTTGTATTATTCCAGCCAGGTTTGCTGTGGCCCAGGGACAGAAGGAACTGTTCAGTTGGGCTTCTGTGGGAGAGAAGTTGCACACAACCTTCACTTAAAAGAAATCCACAGGCATGTAGGGGGAACACAGAAATGTTAAGGTATGCAGAATGCAGAGCCCATCACGTTAAGCTGTATTTGGCCAGTTTGACCTGGCTTTCAAATAATTGGTTTTATAACTGAAAATTTAACTGACCCCTTTCTGTGGCTGAGTGGGATGGTTTATCGAGGAGGGCTAGTAAGGCAAATCTGACCCTAAGTAATTATGTTATGGATGGTTTATTTATCAGTAGTTGGAACGCTAAGGTGGCAAGGGGTGGGAAAGTGCATCAACTGGATTGTGTCCCAGGCCTAGCTGTTAGATTTTCTTTGACATCTAACAAAAACCTTGTCTCGGCAAAGACTTTTAAGCCTTTTCTCTCTCTCTCTCTCTCTCTCTCTTTTTTTTTTTTTTCTCTCCTCTTTTCTTCTTCCCATGCTTTTAGTTTACTCCACTGTTTGGAGAAGAGAATTGGAACCTTGGATCTGGATAAATGGTTTTAATGAAGAAAAATCACTCAGCATCTCTTTCATTTGAAGAAAATCATCTGCACCTTGTAAATTATCTAAACTAGACATGAAGGAACGGGAGGAAAAAACTATCTTGTGGACTTTCAGCACATGGTTTAAATACGAATGAATGAACCTATGATCTGGTCCTTGTGCTATTAATTGTGGATTAATGCCAATATTGATCAGTCCTTCAAAAGAGAGAAAGAAGAGACAAGACTTCTCTAAGCAGTGCAGCACACAGCTCTCGATTTTCGCGGACTCTGCTGTTTGTATGAGAAATTTGAAATGGTTGTCACTCCCCTTTGTGATGACTTGAAGCGTCAGCGCCAGCTGCAAGGTAGCAGGCTGGGTCAGAAGCAGTGGGATGAACGGAGCTGCACTGCTGGAGAACTCCACATGCCAGAGGTGCTTGTCTGTGGGCAGTGCCTACAGCATCTCTTGGACCCTGCAGTGAATGACCTCCTGCTGGAGGAGGAAGAGCACAGTGGCAAAATTTTCTTGCAACAATGGGGAGCAAAAGTGGCACCCCCAAATGCTTCTTTGTTCCCTTTCCTCCCTGTATTTATAAGTAACCTGGACTGTCCTATTCTTGTTATATTGCTTGTTGTAGATACAGTTATTTATTGTTCTGTGCTTGCATGCTGAAACAATGCCTGCAATTGTCTTCATGTTGTAAGGGCTTGTGTGAATCGTTGTATGTTTTGCACATTTTGTGATTGCTGACTTGCTCTGCTGCACAAAGAAAGAAAACTGTTGGGTAACGGTGGGAGGGAGGGGTGGCTTCCCGGTCAGAAATGGAAGGATTACAAAGCAGGATCTTAAATGACACACTTACTAAAGGAAGAAGCCATGGAAGTCACTTCCTCAGGCCACCAACTCCCCAGGTTGCATGTGGTGCATCTTGTAGATGGTGTCCTTGCTACATTTCATTTGCTGGTCATGCCTTTCAATTTCTTATCCGGAAATAGCCAAAACCATGTGCAGCTCTCTCTTTGTGCAGCTCCCTGATTGCAATGCAAATACTGTGGAATAGCTTCTGGATACCAAGCCTAGATGAAGTCATTGTCCAAAGTTATTTATTTATTTATTGGATTGGAGAAGGGGATACCTACAATTCAGCCACATTGACCCCAGTGAGTGGAGTGCGGCTGATTCAGGAATAAAAGCAAAAAAACCTCAAGATATGTTAGAGATGAAGTCTTAAATGCAAGAGCAGCAATTTTGCACTGACCGGATTGCCTCATCCATCTGGATTTCAGATGATCATCTGAGTGGGCAAGAATCAAAGACCCAAGTGCTCTAGCAAATTCTCATGGGGATAGAAAACGAATTTCAAAGCTCCTGGTCTTAAAAATAACCCTCAGACTGTTCTGCCTTTTCTTTTCCATTGCCAGGTATGTATATAAACACTTGGTTGCTCAGTGTCCGATACAGCCCTGAGAAACCAATCTTTTAATTTTTTAAATAAATTTGTTTCTTATCCGTCTGGTCTTGAGACAGATATGAAGCTACTCTTTTCCTTCTGGATTTCAGAAGCTTATTTTTCACAGGTGCTTTCTTTGCTGGATTCTGTTACAACGCATGTATTGTGTTTTTCCCTAAATGTTTCTGGACCCCAACTTGACTGGCACATTCAGTAACATGGTAGGTGTGTGCTGCAGTATAAGTAAACAGCTGCATGCGTGCATGCAAAACAAAAATAGTCACATTGGTGATGCTTGCCTTTCTGTGTGACAGTGGTGTAGCTGTAGTTGTGAAAGCTGTGTCATCTGAAAGTATTTACACTGGTCACTGGAAGTTTCTCTGTGCTGCCTTATGTTTCACTTGCTGTTTGGAGTAGACTTTTACATTTCAGAAATAGAGTACTTGGACTTCTGCGAATACTCAGACAACACTGATTAGCAAAGGCATTAGCAGCTTATTTTAAGAGTGAGGCCCAGCTAGATGCAAACAGTTATAGTTCTAGTTTAACTGATTTGTTGAAATGATAGATTAACAAAATGTTTAAACCCACAGCATTCCCCCCTCCCCACATCAGCTCCTTTCTACTAGTTGGCTTTGAGCAATAGAAAAGCATCTTAGGTAGGATAGATCTCCTCTCCGCATCCCTTTGCATGCACAGGATGCCCTGCTGCCGGCTTGAGCCACTGGTGCCATGCATCTCAGGGGTTGTGGGCACCAAATGAGCTGTCACGTTGGTCACCTGTGTTTTGCATGTCTTCTCCCAGGTGCTACTGATGGTGCAAGGCATGGGGAAGTGAGTAGCCAGGGTCCCTTCCTTGAGTCAGGGTATTCAGAGTAGAGACCTGTTTTCCCTGTCAAACTGATGAGAGTCTAGGTGTGAAGCCTCTCTGCACCTTGCTGCTCAGCTTACGGCACAAATCTGCTCTGTGGCACTATGTGGTTTCCAGAAGTGGGATCGGCCTTCTGCAGCTGTTTCCAAGGTCTGCTTTCCTGCCCTTTGTATGAATTCCTGTGGGTAGGCTGGAGGAAACTGGAGTTGGGGTGGGCTTCTGGCTCTGGAGAGAAGGCACTGGCCTCTTGCTTGGAGCTGGTGTGGGAATCCCGGCGGCATGCTTGGCCATTCCAGTCCTGTGCACAGCCTGCGCTTTGAAGTGAAGGCGGTTCACAGCAGAGTGCACACAAAACCCTTGGCATAAGACGAGAAGGTTCCTCTTATTCTGTGGGCTGGTTGCTGTAGAAACATGTAACAAAGGACAGCCTTCCTCTCCTGGTATAAATGTGCAGCCCCTTTTCTCTGGGTCTGACACCTGTCTGAATAAGAGTGATTTGAGCAGAATAATGTTCTCTTTCCTGGCTGTTGAAGAGATGTGGTTCATGTACTAAAAGGAAACTGTACAAGTGAAGAAGTAAAATGTCTATGGTGTGTCTTTTTGTTTGCTACTACATTTTAAGGTTTTGTAAAACTTGCCTTTTTTTTTTTTTCACAATGTGAAACTGAAGGTCAATAAATTATTAGAGATTTTCTCTCCATGGATCATTTCGTTTGAGTGTTGTCTCTTCCTTCCATCCCCCCTGATGTTTTGAATCCATTATAATGTCCTTTTCAAGTCTTCTTAATAAAAAGAGGTCAACAACATGTAGTTTACTGCTTTGGTTTAAGCTTCTGCTTCACTTGCACTTCCCTTCCCTTTGTTCTATTCTGCTGCTGTTACTATGATCAGTATCTCAAAGTTCAGCAGTTAAACCTCCCGAGAGCCTCAAAACATTTAGGAACAGGAAATGCAAGTTTGCTGGTGCTTGCTGTACAGTTCAGGCTACTGCCTGATATGATTTGGAAGCAGTATTAAGCATCTTGAATCCTTCGTAATTATTTGCCAGGAAAAAATGCTGGCTGTGTATAAAACATTCCAGTCGTTATACATAATATACACATAGAGCCAAACCCTTTGATCTCTTAAGTTCATTTACATCTTATATATATACACATTTATTTAATTATTTATGCTATTGATTTTCCACATTGTCTTAATACCTCTCTGGCCCTCAGATGTCCTAACCTAATATAGCATTTTGCAGGGGCATTAATGCACACCTCGGTAGTTCAGCTCCTCAGGTCTGCCACGTGCTGGCCTGCTTTCCTGCATAATGGGAATGCATAATTTTGTCCAGTCCATTGCTTTGGAGCAAAGGAACAAGACCTTCTCTCCTTGCTTCTCACTGTCTGCTGTCCCATCCCTTTGCTTACAGAGCTCCAAAGAAGGAAGGGAAAGAGGAGATGTCCACAGGCTGTAGCACAGAGTAGGGATGGAGCTGATGCTCCAGGTGCCACCACCAGCCTGTGCAGCCTGGCCCTGAAAGTACAGGTGTTGTGTTTACTTAGAATAGATAGAGAAAAGTAAAGCAGTCTCAGAAAGAACTGTTTTTTGGAGCAACTAAGTTTTCTGAAATTTTCTAATTTTATTCGTATCAAACTTCTTGTAGCTGTCCCTTGAAAGCTGCAGGCTTTGAGGCATTTATCAGCCCAGAACAGCACTGTGTGGCTGACAGGTCCTGGCCCTGCTTGTTTTCCTTGTTTGTCTGCAGTCAGTCTTGGCTGGGGCATACTTAACACAGGGAATCAAAAAATACAAATGACCTTGGAAGAAAAAAGCCGTCTCAGACAGGACAAGGTTGCATCAGTTGCCATGCTCATGGTGAGCTCTTTGCTGGACAGGAGCTCTTTGGATTCTCAGTGTACGGAGGTCTGGGCTGCTTATAGCAGCACTGCACATCAACAGATCGACTCATTGGTGTCATGTGGGGCATCTGTTTCCTTTTTAGAGCACTTTTATCCTATCATGGATTCAAATTCCCCTTGGTGCCGAATGGGGAAGACTTGTCCTACTGGTCATCCAGTATGTGTAGTGAGACTTCAGGCCTTCACACCTCTGCGAGACATGCAAAATTTACTCCCCTCCATAGTACGAGAGGCAGCAGTGATAGCCTGGCCTATCACATGTGTGAACCATACAGGAATACAATGCCTAACAGAGGAAAATGTACTGTTTATTCAAACCTTTAAATTTATACATAGATGTGGCATGGAATAAAGTGCCAGCTCCCTCTGTGGATAACACATACACAACAGGGCCATCTGTCCTGACTGTGCTTCTAATAATGTCCCATGAATTTTAAAGTATCAGTACTTGTTAGAAACTGTATATCTGAATATGAGATTCACCCCTAAGACTGAGAAAGTACATAAGGCATGACTGAGAATTAAAATGAGTGGTTAAATAAATGACAAATCTCTCTCATCACCAAGTTTAGGCTCTGCTTCTGGCAGTGTCGGGATACCATGGGAGACAATGTGTACTTCTTCATCTGCGCCTGCCCTATTACCCTAGAAACCTTCATCTACATCTCTGAAGGAGGCAAAGCCACTGGAATTTCTGTCAGGACACCTCCTAATACCATTATTCTGTTATCAGACGTTTAGTAAATTACTTCATACTTGTGTACTCAATGAAGTTTGTTACAAATTTTGTAATTGCTGTGCAGAATTTGTGGGTCATATGCCGTGCTCTGATTCAGAAGTAGAGTTTACGGTTGGCCATATTATTCAACTACAGTTGAACATTTATGTAAGTCAGAATCACACACATAAACTAATATTTGATGCTTACATTTTACAGGGTCTTCCATGAGATTTCAGTGTGTCCCATCGCACTGCATCTCAGCAATGGCTTTGGGAGTGAGCAAAACCACTTCCCTGAGGGCAGGGAAGCCTGGCTGGGCTGCAGGGGGCTGTGGGATGTCCCCACTTCCTGCTGGCATCTCTCCACAGACAGAATTTGAGGCTGCTGTGTATGGCTAGCTGTGGGAACTCACCTTTGTGTTTACAGAGACGTTGTCCTGCAAGACTAACAGGAAGGGTCTTGCCACAGGATAGAGTTAAGTGGTCTGGCTTTTTAGATAGTGGTCTCAAGCCAGGAACAATGGTTCTGCCACTAGGAAGGTTGCTTTTTAGCCAAGGAGAACTGATAGGAAGCAGCCCAGTTTAGGGCACAGCTGGATCAGAGCTGAATCAAAGTGTTATCCTGCTCTGCAGTGCAGAGGGGTACTGAGCAAAAGAAAGAAAGAAGCAGGTCTGATTCTTAAGGCAGTATGATTTCTTATCTCAAAGTAGAACAATCTTGCCTTACAAATAGTCTATTTCCATGTAAGGTGCTGTGGATGGTATTTGCTTATAAATTGCTGTTGAACATGGTCCAGGGAGTGTATCCACCAGACTAATAACCCCCAAAGCATCTCCTGCTTTTTCTCTCTACCTGAATAGCAGAGCTTTAGCCCCTTTTTCATGTGGCTCATGGCTATCAGCTGTTTGGAGCTGCATGTGGCTCTATTCTGCATCTAGATGTTTCTGGATAACTTTGCAAAACCCTGGAAATGCTCATGTCATAAGGTAAGATCAGATGTGTTGTGTTAGCGAGTGTTTTGTCAGCTTTAAAAGGGTTAGTCATCAGTGCTGTGTATGTCCTCCCTGGTTTAGCTGAACCATGCCTTTCATCTTTGATCCTGGATAAAAGGTTCTGGGACAGATGGATGCATGTGCTCCTGGTAAACGCAGCCCACAGGCCTCAAAACACCCCTTGTGTTGCTGCAGGTCTTTTGTACAGGAAGTGATCTGCTGCTATGCCCTGTCAGCAGATTGGCTTGAGCTGATAGAAATGCCCCTCTCCTCCACCTCTCCTTTAGCCATAGAGCAAGCCAGCCTTACAGCCCTGTTCCAGCCAGTGATGCTGTTTCTTACTTGCTTAATTCTCTCCTCCCATCTATTTTTTCCTCACCTGATGTGTATCTATAAGAGTTTTTGCATATCCTCTTGCATGCTCAGTTTGTTGTACAAACAAGGGACTTTTCCCAGGGTGTGACAGGAGATCACCACTCCTTGCCCTGGCTGCTGTGCAGCAACTGCGGGCACTGCTGGAAGCTGGGAGGGAGAGAGGCAGCTGGGAGAGCTGCTGCCCAACTGAGATGCTACGGCTGAGAAGCACGGGGTGTGCAGATGGAGGCATTCATGGAGCAGTTGGAAGGGACCTACAAGGGTCATCAACTCTAACCCCTGGTTTCACACAGGACCACTGAAAATCAGACCATATCTGAGAGTGTTGTCCAGATGCATCCTGAACTCCAGAAGCTCAGGGCCATGCCCACCGCCCTGTGCAGCCCATTCCATGCCCACCGCCCTCTGGTGCAGACCCTGTCCCTAACCCCCAGCTGCCCCTCCCCTGGCACAGCTTCATGCTGTTCCCTCGGGCCCTGTCACTGTCACAGAGAGCAGAGCTCAGCGCTGCCTTCCACTCTCTGTGAGGAGCTGCAGCCTCATGAGGCCTCCCCTCAGCTCCTCTACTCTGTGCTGAGCACACCCAGGGGCCTCAGCCGCTCCTCACACACCCTGTTCCCCAGGCTCTTCACCAGCTTTGCAGCCCTCCTTTGGATGCTCTCTAACAGCTTTATGTCCTTATCTTGTGTCAACCCAATGGCACCCAGTGCAGGAGGTGAGGCCGCACAGCACAGAGCACAGCAGGACAACCCCTCCCCTCGCCTGCTGGCAGTGCTGGGCCTGGTGCACCCCAGGGTGCAGTTGGTCCTCTGGGTTGCCTGGCTCATGTTCAACCTGCTGTCAACCAGAACCCTCAGATCCCTTTTATCAGGGCTGCTTTCCAGCTTCTCATCCCTCATTCTGTACAGGTAGCCAGAGCTGCCCCATCCCAGGTGCAGAATCTGATACTTGCTCTTGTTAAACTTCATAAAGTTGGTGATTGTACAGCTCTCAAATTTGTTTAGAAGTTAAAGCAGAGCTTCCTCACATGCTGAAGAAAGGGAGTTTCCTGGGCACCTGAAGGAAGGTGTGTGGGGTTTCTTTAATGTTTGCAGTTGCTGGACTAGAGGGCAAGGATGCAGAAAAATACACATATTTCTCTACCTCTCATTACTCCTTCAAGAAAATGTAGTATTTCTTTCTAAGCATTCTCACTTTCTTTCACCTCACACAATTCATCTGAGTGTTTCTTTTTAAATGATGACCTTATCTAATATTTTCATGAAATACGACTGTTGATCAAAAGCCTATTGATATCTGTGATCCCTCTTATTCTCAGGGACAGGTAGGGCATGCTTGCCTCAAGGCTCTGCCCTGTTCAAGGCCACGCTGAGCTACTCCTTGGACAAAAAGCAGGGAGAGATGGCACTATCTCTTTGCCAGCTTTGGCGGACAAGCAGCTCACAGCAACTCCCTGGAACAAGCTGGAATTTTTCAGCTCAGGTCCCAGGGAGCTCAGATACCTGGGCTACAGGCACAGCCAAAACCAGCCCAGAGCCCCAGCACACACTGCCCACTCTGACTGCATTTTATGCCTCGCTCCTTGCAGCTTCTTTGGTCCTTGGAAAGGCGAGTCATCCTTCATGCTGCTCTCATTCATTTCAAAGCTGCAATGAAGAAAAACTCTTATGACTAAAAAAAAAAAAAAAAAAATAGGGATATTTCTATTTATGTGGGCTTTATTAATTCAGAGGTAAAGGAGCAGGATGTTTAGACAATTGTACAGTCAAGATCCATAATAAGAATATTTATATAAAAACGTACAAAGTGATTTTTTAACTTAGTTGAAATAGGAAAAAAAAAAAAAGATCCATTTTGATCTTTAAAAGAGAGAAATATTTTTTGGTTAATAGCTGTTAACATTTTGGTCTATAAGATGCCTTAGATTTCCCTGTCCTCCTCAACTGCATCTTGTAACCAGTAAGCATGCCTGCATGTTTCACATCACATGGATTGAGTACTCTTGTTGAATACAAGTGGATTTATTCAGAGTGCATAAGGTTAGCATGTGTGACTTGCAGGACTGTGGTCACACAAGTAAGAGACAACTTGATAATGTAGGGCACAATGTACTGATGTTAAGGGATTGGAGAAGGCTGAACTGTTTAACCTTGCTCTCAAGGGCATAAAACGTTACTTGCATAGATTACCTGCTTCTAACAGCACTTGACCTACATTGGAGAGGCAACTGAGAGCAACTCAGATTACTTGGGAAATCCTAATACCAAGGATATGAACATTACAGCTTTGATAGTTTTATGTTGCCATCTTTAGAATTTATTTAGATTCTTTATGCAGTATTAGTTTCTGTACAGGATAAAATGAAGACACATAATATGGTTAACTCCAGTTTACCTTGTCTACATTGATATGTGTGCATTAAAACAATACTGTATAAATTGCTTTCCAGTACGTTGCCAAGAATTGTACTGGCAGACAGGGAAATGATATTACTTCTTCTTCTCTGAATAAACAGGAATAAACTAGCTACATAGTAATTTAGCTAGCCCACCCTGGGCTATGATTGAAGCACGAGGTGCAAAAGACTGAAATTTATTTTTTTCCATTCTTATGTTCACGACAATGAGTGATTCACCCACTCTCTGGTGCTCTTGAACACCATCAGCACCTCTGATGTAGGTGTGCTTTGTGAATGCTCTGTCAGCACTAATCACGGCTCAGAATCAGTTTTGTGGACAATGGCTATGGTCAGGTTGGGAAAGACAAATGTTCCTCTGGTTCAGCACTTCTTGTATTTCAGCTTGTGTCTGTTGCTCCTTGTCCTGTCACTGGGCACCACTGTGAACAGTCTGCCTGTCCCCACACCTTCCCATCAGGTCATCGACTGCATCTTTTCTATTACTTCTAAGAGCAGACAAAATTTCCTTTTAAAAATCATCTGCTGGAATGGCATTATAGTAGAAGGGTTACTCTTTTATTGAAGTTGCTTACATTACCAAGTACGGTTTGCATATACTAGTGGAGGACAGGTATGACCCAGGTAACAAGATTTAGTACTAACTTTACATGAGAATGGTCTTTTTCAAAACAGCTTCTGAATTTATAGTCTCCTGTGGAACAGGAAGAATCTGTGAAATTACAAACTCCATCTACTGTGTCTTCTTTCTTCAGGATTTCTGCTATATGAACCCTGAATATATTAACCAGGTACATAGGCTTCAGAGATGTAATCTGCCTCCATTTAGATATGTATTTCCAGAATGGCATAATATAAAGATCAGTCTCTTTATAATAAGGCAGACACCTAGAAATCACTACTATTTCATAGACAAGATTTATCTTCCATGGTCAAGATAATAATACGCTTTTATTTCTCTCCCTTTCTCCCTTTCTTTCTTTCTTCCTTTCTTCCTTTCTTCCTTTCCTTCTTTCCTTCTTTCCTTCCTTTTTTTAAAAATTTTTATTTATTTATTTATTTATTGGTTGAGATCTCAATTCTGTATCTTTTTGGTAACCTAATGCCGCAAAAGATATTGCTTGGACATGAGTATGTGAAATAGAGCGGGACTTGGATAAGCCCACAGACAGCTAAGTATAAAGCTTGCTAATAGCACATTGTTATGGCACCAGTATATGGCAGAGAAGGTGTTGGTGCAAGTTATAAAATGACAGTATGAGAGACTTTGTTAGGAAGAATAAGTATATGAGCACGTGAGTAAATAAAGCATTGTGTTTGACACAGAGAGTAAAGGAGATGTTTTATTCACCAGCCCAATATATAGAGATAAAATGCAAATCACCAAGAAACTCTTCAGCCCTTTTGCAAACAATGATTTCAGACCTAAAACGTTCTGTTATGTTTCAGATCTCCACAGCTCTGCTTTGGAGTCATTCTCACAAAAACAAAAACACATTCACATTGCTGCATAGATGGTAAAGCAAAACACCTGTATGTTGTGGGAGCTCTCTTCTGGGGAAACAGCAATGATGGTGCTGTTGGGATTTTTAAGGCTGAAAGACTGTTTTTGTTTAACGGCATAATTGTTGCCAAAAACTTTATATTTCTCTAAGGATCTGGATTAAGTTCTGCTTGGCCTCCACATGTTATTAGCTAAATCATCAAACCAAAGCTACAAAAGCAATTTACCATGCAGGCAGGACAGGCTGTCAGATGGTTAACCACTGGTTTACTGGTAAATTAAAAAGTTAACCTGCGTTACAGAACAGAAAGAGAAAAACAGTTACTTGCATTTTCTCTTGGCTGTGTTGCTGGCACTGAGTTAGCAGCTTTAATAATAGCTATCAAAAAAAAAAAAAAAAGAAGGTGGAAAAATGTGAAATTTGCCTTGACTACAGCCATTGCCCACAAACACCCTCTCAATCAAATCTCTGAATATAAGATTTCCAGAGCAGAGAGAACTTTCTAGAGAACAACTTTTGTAGATTCAGGATGCATTTATTCTCTTCTATGAACTGTATCCACATCCTTCCATTTTCATTTCCCCACCACAGTTTTCATCAATAATTAGTTTCCTCCAAGAACGTGAAGGACATTTCTTCAAGATATCTACCATTTCACAAAAATGCTTACAACTAGTCTCCCATTTTTTTCTCTTTGCTTTAAAAGCATAATCATAATGCTATAGGCATTAGCTACAAAGGGGTGAATGAGCTGCAGAAGGTTGGTAGGAGTATCTCACTTTCCTCCAATTAAATATGGCCTCTATGTGGTCCTCCCAACAGCTTTTGTTTTGTTGAAATTCTCTGCTGGAGGTATTCAGGAACTGGAATGTCTGTGCTTGCAAGGGAACAATCTCTAACTTGCTGGAAACACTGAATTTGGCATTTAAATTATTTTAAAAGTTGGTCTATATTAGCATAAGAAACTTCAAATCTTAAGCTCTTAAGCTGCTATTTCTTCCCTAAATATTACTGTTTTAAAATCTACAGGCATGTTTGCATTCTGTAGCATTACAGAAGGCTATGTCCACTGGTCAGGGACTGGTGCCTGACTGCAAAATCAGTGAGATTCAAACTCTAAATGTTATCATTAAAAATCTTAAATATACACCCAGTAGAATCAAAAAAAGCCTGTTTTTTTTGTTTGTTTGTTTTTCCTTGGGGGGGGGAGGGGCTTGTTTGTTTGTTTGTTTGTTTTGCTATGAAGAGTGGAAGTAACAGTCTGTTCTTATCACAAAATCTCTAAAGGACAAGAAGTCTCAACTGTCTGGAGGCAGCTATAACTATATAATTTAGACTCATTATCTTGTTTGCATCCTGCTGTTGCCTTTAGGTGTCTAGTTGTTAGCAATGTTACAAATCTCATGCATCTTCTTCTGTATTTCCAGGAGTTACGTGGAAAACAGCAAGTGATGGCTGAGTGTTTCAGGGAAATGAAATTCATAATTTAAGAAACCCACCCAAGGATATACAACCAGTTTGATGTGGAGCTGATCAAAAAGGTTGCACTGTTTCATTAGCAAACAAACAAAAGCCTAAAGAAGCTTCCTCCTTTCCTCCTTTTCTTAGGACCTCTTTCCTTAAGTTTTAGATGCAGTTGTCTGGAGTAGCCCTCATGAGATATACTCTTTTTTTCCACAAATGTGAATTTTTATGCAGCTGATGCCTTATACTTGTATTTTCTAAATGCTGAAGACATGCTTTGAATAGAGGAGTGCTTTTTGTCCAGTTCACTATGGAGTTTTGAATAGTCTCAGCGGAAAGTGGCTACCACTGCTTGACTCTACCTGCTGTCACCATGGAGGAGTTCAGGCAGTATCTGGCTGCTTCTGTAGGACATCACTTGGTCATACAGAGGGGATGCTCTGTGACCTCTTTGTGCTCCATCTTTGTCAGGTAGGCACTGCTGGGAAATGTAGGAGAATCTGGGATGAAAGCAAAAGGGCTGCTTGTTTCCCAAAGGAGAAAGAAAAGGCTGAGAAAGTAGTGGGATGAGGAAAGGCTATGAAAGGTGGCCTTCGTCAGCATCTTTCACCTCGTGATTGATGCTGGGCGTTGGAGTGACTTACACAAACAGAGCAAGCTGCTGTGAAGGAGTTGCATGGCATAGCACTTCACCAGCTTTAACCACAGTAGGGTCTGCTTTTTGTGATCAGTCTTTGGTCAGTTAATTACAACAGACCATTACCTTAGGAAAGCATGCAACAAAGAAGTAAAACATCCTGTTACAAGCACAGAACCTGTTAACCAATCAATAATGTATATAGATCTGTAATAGCTAGGAGAATGCTAGTTGGCCCTGTCAGAAAGTATGCCAAGACCTGTTGTAATAGTTAAACACTACGTATTAGTGGTTTAATGTACTGGCAAACGTGTAGCCCATGGGTTGTAGTTTGCTTTGCCGTGGGAAAAGGCTGAGTTGTCAGCCCTTCTTCTCACCAGGGGAGAAGTGACGACAGCTGAAGATTTACTTGTCTGTCACACTTCCCTGCTATGGATGAGAAAGGAGTCCAAGGGGAGGGTTAAGTAAGCAGAATGACTGAAAAGAGTTATGTGGTGAGGAGGCTGAGGTAGAGCTTTCCAAAAGCTAACTTGCCTGGAAGAGAAAGAAACTTCCCAACAGCCAGGAGCATGTGAAGGATAAGGAGATGTGCAAATGGGAGGAGAATGACAATAGGAGAGTAGATCTACAGGAAAAATAGATGGATGTGAGATGGCAGGAGCCAGGAGCAATGCAGAGGGACCACTGAAGACCAGGAGTATGAACACAGCCAGCACAGAGCACCGCCATATGAGGTGCCTTGAGTCTCAGGAGCACTTTTCATGCAGTGCCTATCCCAACATACTCATCATTTAAGCATAAGAACAAAAAGCAGATGATTCAGGTGTGCAATGCCAGTGATTAAGATGTTTTTGAATCAAATTTTATCCTAGTTTCATGGCTATCTGCTTAAGTTACTGCAGTAGTTGAGAGCTATTCTCATGAAGCTGCTTTATAACACACGGTTCTTGCAGTGCACAGTGTTTTGACCTCTGTGTGCAGGAGATAGGGCAGGAGTCTGCATTGCCTCCCCAGTACTCTCCATGGAAGGTTAGGACCACCCAAGCAGGAGAGGGCACTTGTGGGAAGGGAAAACTGGTGTGTGTGGGGAGAAGAATTGGGAATGGGGATTTTAGAAAACTTCATTTGAATCAAAGACCCATTATACTCACGTTTCCTCAGCTTCTCAAATCAAAACATATCAGCCTGTGTGTACATGTGCATGTGTAAATACAGGTGTATACCTACAAAACACTCCCTGCCCTCATCCTTAGCTGTCCTTTGCAACACCTGTGTATGCCTCAGCACACTGCTTAAACTCTGGCTGATAAAGATGCTGTACGAAGCTACATAGGGTAGGACAGACGTGTACTGGAAATGAATAAATCTTTCCAATCCCAGCTGTAAGGTAGAGCTGTACTATGAAATTAAATATTATGCAAGCCTGAAGAGTCCTACGTTCTTGGGAAGGATTCTGGAGACTTTTTTTAAGAGTGGACTGGAGAGAATTGCCAAGTCTCTATAACATATAGTGGCTAGATCCTAGCTTCTGTTCATGGCCTGAGCTGACTGAAAGCTGCGTGGGAGTTGATAACATGATAATAAATGTGAGGCATTAAGCCTGGTTGAGGATCAGAGCATGTTAACTGAAGCAGCAGCAACTTGCACTTGAACTGTACTAACCCAAGTGTGGTGTTGCTCATTGGCTTGGGGCAGGAGAAGGACTCAATCCAGTCTGACACCTAGCACGCAGCTCAGCACAGGGCCTGCAAGAACTTACCCTTAACTGATCAGATACATTAGCAAAATGTTTTAAGAAAGTGGATTTGGAAAGTCTGGTTTTGCAGCTTAATGTTAAGACTTAAGTATGGCCCAAATCTGTTCCTCTGGCTGAAATATCCATGTGATGCCCACTGAAATGTTTCCCAGAAATCCAATGGTTTCTGGTGTATTTGTTCTTATATTGGGCTCAAAAGGGGAGGATTTGTGCTGTGCATTGGTAAAGAGAGTCTTGTGTATATAAGGCAATTTTGCTAAGCAATGGCTTCACTACAGAGTCACATAGGTGTAAGATTTAATTTGTATTTTCCCTTATATTATGAAATCAAGTGGCAACAAAAGAAGTTGTGGCATAGGAAGGAAACAAATCCTTCTCTTCCAGAGCCTTGAACAGCACTTAGATTGCTGGACCACCTTCACTCAGTGGCTAGAAAGGAACATAGGAAAATTTATTTAAAGTCAAATAATGCTGACATAAGCACCACATAAGTATTTTTCTCTTGTTCAGCCTGACAGTCATTATGTTTTGCTTATACTATGAATGTGATAATCTTCCCCTTACAGTCCCTCCCCTCATACTTACTGGAGACCTGGAGTACACGCAGGGTTCCCAACCTCACTGATAGTACAGTGACCTGCCATGCAGCCTGCAGCCCACTGCCCACCTGAGGGTAAGCTCAGCTGTGACTGTGAGGCCATTAGGGAACATACACTTTCTTTCTCACCCTCGGCTATATCAAAGGAAACAACACATTTCAAAAATACAGGCACACATGAACTAATGGATAAATTAACACTTTGTTCCTGCTTAAAACCTAACTAATAATTTCAGCCTTGCATTCTCAGTCTTTTTTTTTTTTTTTTTTTTTTTTTGT
>JACDJE010000199.1:571569-585184 GCA_016647715.1 Pavo muticus
CCAAAACCTGTCTTGAAATCAGATGAGACCTGGTTGTTTTTTTTTTTCTTTTTGTCTCCTACACTCCAGTAAGTGTAATGGAAGTCAGAAGTTATTAAAAAAGGCTGAAAATGGGATTTCACCTTTATATCAGTAAAGAAACCCTTGCCCTACCATTGGCCTTGAGTGTCCCAGAGAACGGAAGAGCTGATGGAAACAGCAGTATCTATCTGCACCAATTGCTCCTAGCGACTTTCAAAGTGAGAGTATGGGGAGCTGTCCCACAGCAGACACCTCACGTACCTTCAAGACTCAGCCTTCCAGTGAGTGAGGCTGTGAGCCCCAACGGTGTTGCAGGAGAATGCTGCTCTGCAAAGCAAAGAGGAGCCAATGCAATTGAGTGCATTCAGGTGCAAGTACTTTCTAAGTGCCTGAAAAGCCTCGGTCTGGAGGGAGAAGTGCCGTTCAGAGCCATGTCTATTAATTTGGAGCAGATCAGCTGTAGTCAGTTGCTCTGGAAGTCCTCTCTCTTTCAGCAGAAGTGTGTGTGAGATACTATGCCATCAGCCTTGCACCGATGAGGCCTTTCTTGACATTTGATAAATTGTAACACATCTGCGTATTTAAAAGTTGATGCATGCCTCATCCTTGTACTTTAAGTAAGACAGTACACATGTTGAGCCGAGTTCTGGAATCTCAGAATAAGTTACTGCTACCACTGAAGGAGGCTGTGGGATGTCTGCTGGATGTTTTTGAGAACAGGCTAGACAAACATCTGTCAGGAATGGTTTGGTTAGAGCTGAGCCTGCCTTGGGGCAGGGGTATGGATGAGGTGACCCCTTGGCAGTCCCTTCCAGTACTAATTTGTACAATCCTCTGCTTCTTTACTGGAATGCAGGCAAAGTCCATTTTGCGCAGAAAAAGTCATGAGCTCAGTGTGGCAGAAAAACCTGAGTTCCCCAAGCACCAGGGTACACGTTTTGGTGCATTGTGAAACTGTGCTCAATTCCACCCTGAGGAGAGGTTCATTCAGTGTAATTACTGCTTTCAGTGCCGTTGTTCCTGATCGCTTGTAAGGAAAAAGGCAGTTGGCTTCACTAGGAGTGGTAGGAGCCTGGAGTCAGACTGACAATTCCACACACTATTAAATCGCCTCTCATGGTTATTTGGGGAGTCTCTGGTCATGAAGCTCAAGCAGACCAAGTTTCTAGGGTCACAGTTCTGGGTTCTGGGTCGCTGGAGAATGTAGCAGACTAATGAATTGATCTTTTCAGTTTGACTGTTTGGGTCACTGAAAGTCAGTTAGTTTCTAGGGAGTGTTTCAGGGCCATGAGATCAAGCATCTATGGCCCTTTTGTGATGGTCCATTGCACTAACAGCCTGAGGGAGTATCAGCTATGACAGCTCTACCCTACCTTTCCTCCCTGTTCTGAACAGAGGACATACTGGCACAGGCTAAAATGGGCAGCAGCCTGTCCATTGCTGCCCAGGCATCCTTGGGCCAGCTCAGGTCAGAGGATGTTTGGATTCATCCATCCTCTTCTTGTAGGTGCACAGATCACCCCATTTTGTTCCCATGAGGAACAGGTCTATCTTGCTCTTGTCTCAAGGTTTGAGACTGCTTGTGAATACTCTTGAAATAAGCTGGATCTGAGCCACGTAGGTGCCAAAGTAAAATAATCACTAAATACCATTTGGTTTTGAATTTTAAAATGCTACAATTTTTATTTTTTAATATAGTTAGGTATAACTTATACTGGTCTTGTCTGATGCTTGTGCAGATAGATAGAATCTAAACCAAAGCCTGCTGAAATTTACAGTAATTTCCATGGGCTTTGGTGGAATGCAAAGAACTTTCCTACCTGACACATTCTGCTGCCTCATAGGAAAGAGCCAATGTTTTAACTTTAAGAGCTTGCACACCCAATCAGTTAGACTTTATTTGCATGACAAACTAAACATTATCAGTGAAATGTAAGGATAAGCTTCTGCCTTTCTCAATGAAAATTCTTAGTAAGGCTGAGATGGAAGATTTTCCTGTCATGAGAAATGTTATTATAATTTGTTGAAAAAGAAATTTTCCTGAGAAACTTATCACCTGCATTCAATGCATAGCTGGGAAAGGCCTGTTACAGAGGACTGAGGCTTCAGGAGATGATGACAGAGAGAAACAGGACAATTAAATAAGCAGGAAATAAGGGTAGTGAAGCACTGGAACAGGCTGCCCAGAGATGTAGTGGATGCCTCATTCCTGGAGACATTCAAGGTTAGGCTGGTCCAGGCTCTGAGCAACCTGGTCTAGCCGTAAGTGTCCCTGTTCATTGCAGGGGAGTTGGGCTAGATGACCTTCAAGGTCCTTCTCAACTCAAATGATTCTACGACTCTATGAAATGGGGAAGAACATGAATCTAAATTCTTCGGCCAAAGTGACTGGAACTAAATGCACATAGAAAAAAATTAAGATTGGAGGATGTATATGTGAAGCCTGTCTTTGCATAATTGCAAGGCACTGGAGTAATTGTGCATGCTCAAACCACCCATAGCTCAGTGCTAAGAGTTCTCACTTGGAGGTCTTGAGTCTGGCCTCAGACCAGGTGTAACAAAAGTTGTAGTCTGGAAGGATTTTCCTGTGAGTGCTCTGAAGAGTGGCACTGGCAATGTGCACGTGCAGCTGCAACCTTTCATCAAATGTTTGTTCTGATTTAAAAAGAAAAAGAATTTCAAAACCGTGTGGCTTCCCAAGAAGTGGGATTTGCATGCAGTGGCCAGCTCTGGGCTTGTTCCAGTATTGCTGTCACATGCATCAGTCTGTGGTATCTTTCCTGTGGCAGGGAGCTTTGAACAGCATTGCTGTCTCCCTCTTTACTCTTCTCATCAGATTGTCAGATCATCAGACAAGCTTTTTCTTCATCGCTCTTGGGTGTGGCGGCACAGTATCAAAAATGACTATTAGCACTTTTGATACAAAAGGGCAGTGTGTCAGTGTGACCAACCTGGGCAAGAAAACAGAACCTGTTAATAACAGCTTTTGGGACAAAGAATTCATCTGAAATTACAGCCATGTCATACAGTGGCCTAATTATCAGATATCCTTCACTATATATGATCCTTGTTGATACTTTTGTGCTATGTTTCATGTAACTGAAAGACACAAAAAGAAAAAGCATATCCGTTTTTCCACCCTGAGTGTACTTAGCAGCAGCAGCAAAACAGTTTGCAGTACAGATCTGAGAAGTGATGTGTTACCAATCATGCAACAGCATGGATCAATATGTGTTTGATTTCTAGCTGGCTTTGTAGTGACACCTTAAAACACAATATTGATGGCCTACAGTTAATGATTTATCATTCCCAAGTGTATTTTTTTTTTCTGATATCAAATAATAGAATAAAAACTTTAATTGTAAAGGTTACAGTCAAAGGTATCTTTGACATATTTCTGCACATTTCTCTTCTTGATAAAATATTTTTTGCCCAAGACACTTCTACATAATTCCAGGTTTAATATAAAATGACAGGCAAAATGCCACAAGGAAAATGCAGGCTCAGCAGTACAAGAAAAGGCATGAGAAATGCACACTCCTGCATGAGAGAGCTTATGTGTCGTATACATGTTCACACCATATGGATGACTTTCCAGAGCACTGCAGGTCTGATGGGAGCAAGGGGTGGGAGTTGAAACAGGACCAGGAGAGCTGATGCTTTGCTTTGGCACTTTGACAGTTTAACATGAGCAGGTGTTCAACCCCAAGTACCACAAATGGTACTGTCTAAATTGGGTTCAAATGAGAGTGGGAATAGAACATGCATGAAATAGGGTGCTGTGGGGAAGGGAAAAAGGAAATTGCTTGCTTACATCTCTGAGCCACAGTTCCTGTCCACTTCTGTTGTAGGGGCTGAAGAGATTACGATCCCACTTCTCCCACTATTTTGCCTCTTCTATAGGGAGAACTTCTGAGCGAGGACTCAGGCAGAGAGAGCTTTAACTCTTCTCCACTACTACTGCCACTAAAATAAATAGAAAATGCAAATAAAAGCTCCATACATCTTCAGACAGACAAAAAACAAACAAAAAAAAAAACCACTCCAAACCAACAGAAACAAAAACAAACAAAAAACCCAACAACAACAACAAAAAAAACAACCAATCCCCCTTTTTCCCCCCCAAAAAAAAAAACCCAAAAAGCTATCCCTTTTCTAAACAAAAGAACGTACAACATACTATAATTTTTCTAGTAGCTTTGGATAATTAAAATTGACAAAACAGAGCTCTACCCAGATCTGGAACTGTTTATTTTATTGTCTGCGGGTAAATTAGAAACTCCAACCCAAGTTACTCACAGATTCACTTGCCTGCAAGACATGTACTGTAGAGTCACCAGAACTGATTTTAAAGGACAAACTATTTCAGTTGTTGTAAAAATCCAGTATGTTACACAGTGTGCCCTTTCTTCCAAATCACCTGACAGAGTGTAATATGTCACCCTGAAAAATTTTTAGAGATGAAGATAGTAACTTGTTATTATCTGTGGAATGCAGGAAGCACAATGCCTAATCCTTTTAAAAAGTCTTCAAACCCATAACAATTTCCCATTATGTCATTCTTACTAAGACAGATGTGGCTCAGAGATAAGCCTTGGGGAAGAAGGTAAGATTGCCAAATGAACAGTCTCAAATGCACAGAGTAACCTGTAGCCATTGCCTCTTACTCACAGTTTCTGTGATTTATAATAATAGATCTTATACATTAGATCTCATATCCTTAAGATATGAGGACTGAAAGAAATGAAAACGTCATTTGTTTCATATGCTCGTGACTTATGTATTTTTAAGTGGGTTCTGCTGCTCAGAGAAACGAGTTTTCTGACAGATTGCTCTGCTACTGTATTTGATTTCAATTTCCCACTGAAAAGCACCAAGTGAAATCTGTTATGCTTTAAGTTGTAAAATGACTTTCTCCAGCACTATCCTCATATCAATCATCCCAGGCCTTTTTTTCAGCTAGATGAACAAACTGAATCCAGGGCACATATTTCAATCAGTTGCAGGCAAAACTCTGGGCAAGTAGACTGCTGCCCTTCTTCAGCACCAACAAGGAGAAATCAGAGAATATGAATTAAAGCAATTTCACCATGGAGACTCAACACTTTTGTGTATTGCAGATACTCTGCTTGCTCCCAGTGAAATGGCTTGTGAGGCAACCATTCACCGTTACCTCACTGCAACTGGAATCATCTTGTTTTCAGAACAGAAACCTGCTCTCTGGAATCATGTGTCTTCTGGTTTGCCAGAATTTTTATTTGTTCTCCTCAGACTTGTTTGTGTGTCAGTTTGGAGAAAGTTCAGATAACTTTTTACTAGTAAAAAGCAGCAGGAAATCATCTTCATTTCAGTGAACCCAGCCCGGCGACTGCTGGAAAGTCTTGTTGTGTCGCAGCTTGAAGGCTGCGGAAGTGAGTGATCATACAAGGCATAGATTGTTCTTGGCTGCTGTCTGGCTTTGTTCACACTGGGAGATGGATAGAGGAGAGCTGCCAGATGACTGCAGTGGGTCAGCCCTGCAGACTTACTTAGTGCATGATGGGAAGAAAACTTGGGGATGTTGCATAAAGCTGCAGTCATCAGCTGACATGATTAGAAAGGGTCAATCGAAAGCACAGAGCTAAAGGAGTGATGTTTTCCCAAGCTCAGATAGACTCTAACTGCCACAGTTTACCAGAGTATTCCTGGGGAAGAACAATCCACAACACACACCACTGCTCTCTACCTGTCCTCTGACTTCTAGTGAGCCTTGGTGAGTCCAGGCTGGGCTTCGCGCCATCTCCTGGGATACATAAGAAGTGATTTAGGATGGTCTCGCTCAGATCAGTGGCTATATGGCTTCCCTGCATGCTTTCCTGAGAGAAGGATATCTCTTTCAATATGGGTAAACAGATGCAGAAGCAGGCAATGAACCAATGCTTTTCTCAGATGCAGAGATGGTATTATTGCAATTGAGCTAATCAGAAGGGAACAGGAAATTTCATTTAATGGTATTAGTTCTACCAAAATTTACCCATAAGCTGGTTTATGAGGCGACTGAAGCAAAAGATTAAACATTCTGTCATTTGGCAACAATCACTTTTATGATCTTTGCTTTTCTTGTGTTAAAACACTTCATGATTTCAAAGTGTCTTGAAGCAACTAAAGCAAAACAAAAAAGGTTGCTTTTTTATTTTTTTTTTTTTTTTTTGAGGGGGAAAGTTTTAAGCATTTTGTTCCAGTTTTCTCCTTGCCCTTCACCTACAACAGACTTTGCAAATATTCTGAAGCTGTCAGAAGAATCTTTTAAAATGTTTCCTGCAAGCGGCTTATCTGCTCAGCAGCCATTACCTTTAGCCATGTTTCTTTTTCTATTCTCTTTCCATTACCATATATTTTTATTTTACTGTATCTCATCCTTTCTGTGTTAGTGTAAGTACTGTTTACTTTGGAAAGGACTCCCTGTTATCCTGTATTCAGAGTGAGTAGATATAAAACTTATGTTTCACAGATCTTTTGTTCCACTTCTGGCCTTGTCACCCCACTGTCCATTGAGTGAGATTATGTCCTTAATATTTGTTTTATCCACTTGGTAGTTTCTCCTGAAACTTTCCTGGAAAAAAAAAAAAAGAAAAAAAAAAAGGAAAAAAAAACCACTTGCTCTATATCCTACAATATTTTATAACTTATATGTGAGTACCTTCTGGTTTTGTATTGATCCCGTAAATATCTAGTATCCTGAGTACTTCTTCTCTTTCTTTGCACAGTTCTGCACGTAAACAGGCAGCTCTCAGAAGAGTCATGCATAAATCCTGAATAATCTTCATAGTTCTTCAAAGAGCTAGTTATAAGCCAAAGGCTGGTAACAGTTCTATTCCGGTATTTATATCACTGTGCTACCTCAGCTCCTTCTGAAGTCAAAGAAATCTTTTGGAATATCCCCATAAATTCTTGGCACAATAAAGGATTCTAACTGAGCATCTTTTACACAGTACAGTTTTGGGTTTTTATCCTTGCTGTTTGGTTTGTATTTTTGCAAAGCAGCATTTTCAGGGAAGCTGAGGCAGAAGTGCATACATGGGACTTCCATATTTCTCCACTGCAATCCTATGGCATGAAACATAACCAAAAGCACTGTGCCACCAGAGTGTTGAGAGGTATTGCATATGCTTGCAGTTGTTTAATGCAGGCATAGTAACTTTCATGTGTTTAGGGCATGGGATTGCTGTGCATGCCTAAATGCACCGCATGACACATCTGCTAGGGGCCTGGATGGATGTACTGCGCAGACCATGCATACAAACTGCATTTTTAAGTGGACTTTTATGTGAGACTTCCAGACTCTGACTGGTCTTGCGTTCTGGCAGGGCTGAAGGATATGAGAGGTTCTACACAGAAGCACTGTACCTAAGACTGTCTCTAGTCAGTCTTGGGTTGCCATTAGCCAATTCCAAACTGATCTGGTTGTACCGTCTGAGTGGATTTTGTGGTGTTAGTACAATCTCTTTGTACAGAACAGGGCTGGACACCAGAGTCTTTGTGGCAGCAAAGTACAGCTTGAAGGTAGATATAAAAGCTGTTTGACACCAAAAAGTCAGACAGCATTCAAACTAGATACTTGGCAATGGTAGTCTGGAAAGAACTGTATAATTTCTCCTCTTATCAAAGAGATTTCCTGAGAACTAGTCTGATCTGAGGCCTCTAGCAGTAGCTGAACTGATTATTCTGTGATCTCCTACATGTTTATGTAGCTGTGCTGGCTCACGTTATGGATATGGGAGGGGCGATAATAGGCAGGAGAGTAGATAAGAAAAATCCTTCCTATCTGAGCAAGTCATTCCATGTTTTCTTCAACAACTAAGTCAGCTTGAGAAATCTCTCTTCCTCTTCATTCATTCATTATTTCTCATCCTGCTCTCCAGCCACCACCCTTCCAGTGGTGCTGATGGAACTGGTTGTGGTTCATGCTGCAAACCAGGTCGCTGAGATGGCTCCATGCACTGACGGCACACAAGACTGTGGCATGGCAGAGAAATGAGTAGCTCTTGGGNTTTTTTGTAATGTCTGTTCTGAAAGGGCTTAAGAAACAGTCTTTAATTAACTAGTAAATAGAGTCTCATGCCACTGAGTAGGAGATTTAGATGATCCCTTTAATTACTGGAACCAGATTTAAGTTTGATTGCAAATACCAGTTTGCTCCCTGTTGAAGCGATGTGAAGGGCTGGTAAGGTGTTACGAAAAGCCTTAATTTGCAACATCCTTCCATTCCAACTGAAGCTGCTATTACCAAAGGGAAAACTTGTTTAAGTTCATGTATCTGTGTAGTGCTGTTTTTTTTGAACTCTAAAGGCAATGAAATTGGATTCACATGATGACTCATGAAATTTAAAGCAGCCTCCTTTTTTATGGCCGATTTCTCCTTATTACGTGATTAATGCCTTGCAGTGTGTCTTTGCAGTTCAACCGTACAAGCAGGAAGTTAACCAAGAGCCTTGTTAGATTGAATGGATGCTCAGGGTCAATGTCTGTAAGTAGTTCCAAAAACCTCCTATGGAATAACATTTTTCTAGGACTCCAGGTGGTGAGCTCCTTTTCTTGCCTCTCAAGTAAGTACCAAAGGTTGTCAATATACTGCTACTTTCCTCCCATGCTTTGAGGCCCCTGCTTAGATATATAAAACTATGTTAATCCTGCTCCTCTCAGAGCTCCTCCTTGTTGGAACCATCTGGTTTAAATTTTGCTTACCTGCTTAGTGTGAAACAAGTCTTCTCTGCCTGACTGCATAAGGAAGTCACAAGTCATTAACAGCTTATGTTAAAATACCTAGTGGGAATATGCACTTTGCTTACACTGATATGTTTTTCTTAGGTGGGAAAAAAATTGCATTGAATGTTACAAACCGAGAATGACGACTGAGTTGAACAGATAGCTGTAGGACTCTGCCCTGTCCCCAGAATAATTTATAGTTGCCTGGAGAAAGTCCAAATTGATGTAAAATCCATTTGAAACACCACATCTCCTTGAGCAGGAGCTTCCCTGGTTTCAGTTGCTTGCTCTCAAAGCCAGAAGTTGTTAGAACAGGTTTGACCAGTTACTGCAATTCAGAGAACAGTTTAAATAGTTATATACTAGCATTGTTAGATGAATCTATGTGAAAATACCCCTACTGTCCCAGTCACCACCACAGTGCACAAGAATGAAACTTCACTTCTGTTTAAAGAGTCATTAAGCAGTGCTGGTGCCTGGGATTAGCCCAATTGGGCTAATGGTCAGCAGCAGTACTGCCCAAATCCACAACCTGCGAGTGTGGGTCTGAGAAGAGTTTAGAGAGCAGGAGGAAAATATGTAATTGAAACAGTTGTGAAGGAACATGATAATCTTTCCTTAGGAGAGTGCTCCTACTCCTACTTTTTTCTGCTACTTGAGGGTATCTCCCAGCCAGCTCTGCTCTTGTATGCAACCTGAAAACAGATAGTAAATAATGGTCCGAGGAGAAGAATGCTTTCAGCTCCTACTAATGGCCAAACTGTGGAAGGAAAAGAGAAGATCAATGAGTACTGTGGGACAGGAAAGGAACAGAGAGAGGCATTCAGAACTAAATGGTGGGGAACAATGCAAAAGGAGGAGAACCAGGCCTGCTGGCTTCACATCATAGCTGGGATTAATGGCTGCAGTATCTCTTGCTATTATGAAATAAAACAAAAGCAAGATTTATTTCTTATTGTTCTAATACCATATGCCTAGATATTCTGTCCCACAGAACAAGATCTGCCTGGTGCATGGAGATGTTCCAACATGGAACAAAAGATGATTCTTATGCCCCCAGGAAGATGTCTAGCACAGAGGAACAAACGGTGAGGACGGTTAGATGTCAGAGTGAAAGAAATTAATGCAAAGATGAGATGCGGATACATTTGGTGACTGCTTTTACTCTGTTGCAGAGGGGTTATGATCATCAGGACAGAGCTATTGATTCCTTAAGACTTGTTTTGAAATCTGCTGCCAAGTACCCAGTTGTGTAAGTTTTTTTGGGACTTGATGGGAGTGTCCTGTTCTCTGCAATCATCTCAGACCCAGCTGCTCAAAGCAAAAGCAGGTCAGAGGATATGTCAGCCTGTGCTGCACTAGTGTGTGTCACTGATTTTATCTTAGAGATCTCTACAGCAAATCCTCATGTTTTAATACGTTATTCCACATGCCACATGGCAGATGTTGATGTGAACTTTGATTTCAAAGTAACTATGATCAAGATTTCACTAGAGGAAGAAAAAGAGATAGCTGAAACTGATTTCCTTAGATGAATTATAGAAAGATTGATGTCTTAGGCTAAGAATTCACCCTGAAGACTGCTGTTTATCATGTGGCAGGGACAGGGAAGTGATTGTCTCCCTCTACTCTGCCCTCATGAGGACCCATCCGGAGAACCTAACAAGAAAGATGTGGAACTGTTGGATAGGGTCCAGAGGAGGGCCACGAAGATGATCAGAGGGCTGGAGCACCTCCCCTATGAAGACAGGCTGAGGGAGCTGGGCTTGTTTAGCCTGTAGAAGGGAAGGCTGCAAGGAGACCTCATTGCAACTATCTGGTATTTAAAAGGGGATTATAAAAAGGAGGGGAATCAACACTTTACAAGGATAGACAGTGATATGACAAGGGGGAATGGCTTTAAGCTCAAGGAGGGAAGGTTTAGATTGGATGTCAGGGGGAAGTTCTTTACAGAGAGAGTGGTGAGGTGCTGGCACAGGCTGCCCAGAGAGGTTGTGGATGCTCCGTCCCTGAAGGTGTTCAAGGCCAGGTTAGGTGGGGCCTTGGGAAACCTGATCTTGTACCAGATGTGGAGGGTGGTGGCCCTGCCTGAGGCAGGGGGTTGGAACTTGATGATCCTTGGGGTGCCTTCCAACCCAAGCCATTCTATGATTCTATGATATACAAGCTGAAAGTGAGTTTCCCTGTAGTCTATTGTTCATATTGCAGAACTGCATGAAAGTTCTCAAACCATGGATAGGTGAAGAAGTCACTGTAGAAAACAGGTTACTCCACATCAGCTGGTCTGCAGGTTCCTATGCCTGTTCCTCCTCTGTGTTAAGAGTGAGGTAGTTTGAAATTGTGTCCTTTGATGAAAATGGACAAACCAGTTAACGTTTGCCAAATGATGTCATGGGATGAAAACACATGAAGGTATAGTTTCTGTAAGAAAAATGATGACTGCTAGCATGTTATTCAGTGGTTACTTGTAACGTGTCCTTTTCCCAGTATCAAGCAGAGAGGAAGAGTTAATGGCTATGGCAGGTGCACTGTGCTGTGTTGCATTGCATAGCTCCCTCACGTAAAAAAAATTGGTAAGCAGTAGATCCTTGAGTACTTAGTGCTTCAGATATATCTATCTTCTCTAGAGGGGAGATGAGTGCTTCTTGCGTTATTAAGCAAGGTTACTTTGAGAATATCAGTAAAACAGCAGCCACAACAATGCTTGCTTCTGTCTCATTAACATATTGGGTGCTGCTGCCTTTAAACCTAAGCTTCATATGAAAAAAAAACACAATAATTCCTCAGATCTTTGAATCTTTTAAGAAATTGCAACTATTTCCATTTAAGAAATTTGCTTTTGCTCAGCTCTATCCTAATAGTCATCAGGCTGGCTAGATAACCTATTAATCTTTCACCTGTATAATATGCTTTTGGCCTGAAGCAAGTTTGAGTTTCTTAGTAATGTCAGGAGAGCCACACTAAAACAAACATCCACTTCTGATGTCATTCTCTAAGGCTTTCCTTTGTGTGTGAAGTATTCAAAGTCCATCTGAAAGTTGGGGTAACTTCTTTAGGCAGTGGCTTTTGCCTTCACGTTTGGAAAAGATGATTACAAGCATTACCACTTGAAGGGACAAGATGTTGATTCTCCTTCTGTTTCCACTGGCATGGATCAGGACTAATTCTACTGACTTCAAGGATTTAGTCACTAAAAGGAAAGAAACTGTGTGAAAAGGTGCCCATAAAGCTGTGGCAGCATTTTGATGCCGATTAGCACTGCTGAACACTGGAAATCTGCTGTTGCCAGCGAATGGCTTTCTAGAATTAGTGAGGGTGCTTTGATACAGCAACAGTCAAGAGTTCACTTGCATCATGCACAAATTTTCAAATAGATATTTAATAAAATTTATACTCGAGTTTTTCCCTGGCCTTTTGGAAATCCACTTCTTCTATTCTATTTTGCTTACATATCTTAAAGCATTGATCTTTATATTGGAGTTTAACATTTCACTTCCTTTCTTACTTCCATCCTGTCAAATACAATTTCAAATAACTGGAGCCACTTGTCTTTCATGATCAAAGTGATACAGACTTGTGTTCTCAAGCCTTCTTGGCAACGTGTCAAGAACAACCCCTTCTTGTGTGTAATATATAATAATATTACTTGTATGGACTACATTTGTTTGAAGAGAGAGTAACTGTGTAGGTTTTCAGGAGCTGTTCAGATACAGTTTAAAGGATATGAGGAAAAACTAAACTCAGACTCAGAGAGACTTTGCCTTACCACAGACAAGCAACATAGATTCATATATTATAAGTCATGTAGGACCTTTATGATCCTGTGTTTCGACTGGTTATATAATTCAAGACACAGAAATGGACTTTAGTATTTCTTCCAGTGAAGAGAGTTACTTATGCCTTCCATGAGCTTTCCAATTAGGGACAATTTCTTAGTAATTTATTTACATTCAATGCAGTCAAATAAAACGCAGAGTAAATTTACTGGTCATTTTTGTGATTTCATATGCTATGGGGTTGGTGACCTACAAACTCCTTTGTGATCCCTGTGTTGTGAGAAGAACTCTAGGGCTGAAGTCATGGTGCCCTCTGAGTCTCAAGAAAATCTACAGGTCAATAACCTTTTATTTCTGACCTTTTAACTGGCTCTAGTGGGCCATGAAGGCCTAAATGTCAGTTCTTTCAGATTCCTGGGAAGCTTCATGCCTCTTGAATCTAATTCTCTCTGAGAGTTTTGCTCTCATATATTCAGGTCACTGATATTGTAAAAGCAACTCGCAGCCATGTGTGAGGGGAAGCTTTGGGGCACTGAGTGTTACGCAGCTAGTGCTACAGGATGAATTCGGGGCAGTTGTGAAACTCAGGAATTGCACCTTTCTCTGGGAGTAACTTACTGTGTCTCACCTAACCATGCCTTTCCAGGGAGAAGAATGATGTACACTCTTCAATTATTTCACAGGGATGAGACCAGTGAATCCATCAGGCACAGAGAAGCTTCTCTCCCACTCTTCTGTGTTCTCCTTAATAAACCTTAGCACTTGCTTCTTATTCACTCTATCTTTCTCCTTCTAAGAACAGCCTGCCTAATGGTCCTAAAATCAATTGACTATTTTGCTAATCATTGTATTAATTTATATTCTGCAGACTTCCACAAATGTTACCAAGTACCTCAGGCCCATTTTGGAGAAAATGCCAAGTACATATTGACTTTGAGGGAAGGATGATGAAACTCTAATTGCTTTCAATACTCGCAGTATTGGGGACAATTTAATGAAGAGAAAAGCCACATGAAAGAATAAACAGCTTTTTTTTTTTTCTCCCAAAGATACCAAGAGACAACTCTTTTTTT
>JACDJE010000199.1:585219-660686 GCA_016647715.1 Pavo muticus
CCAAAACCTGTCTTGAAATCAGATGAGACCTGGTTGTTTTTTTTTTTCTTTTTGTCTCCTACACTCCAGTAAGTGTAATGGAAGTCAGAAGTTATTAAAAAAGGCTGAAAATGGGATTTCACCTTTATATCAGTAAAGAAACCCTTGCCCTACCATTGGCCTTGAGTGTCCCAGAGAACGGAAGAGCTGATGGAAACAGCAGTATCTATCTGCACCAATTGCTCCTAGCGACTTTCAAAGTGAGAGTATGGGGAGCTGTCCCACAGCAGACACCTCACGTACCTTCAAGACTCAGCCTTCCAGTGAGTGAGGCTGTGAGCCCCAACGGTGTTGCAGGAGAATGCTGCTCTGCAAAGCAAAGAGGAGCCAATGCAATTGAGTGCATTCAGGTGCAAGTACTTTCTAAGTGCCTGAAAAGCCTCGGTCTGGAGGGAGAAGTGCCGTTCAGAGCCATGTCTATTAATTTGGAGCAGATCAGCTGTAGTCAGTTGCTCTGGAAGTCCTCTCTCTTTCAGCAGAAGTGTGTGTGAGATACTATGCCATCAGCCTTGCACCGATGAGGCCTTTCTTGACATTTGATAAATTGTAACACATCTGCGTATTTAAAAGTTGATGCATGCCTCATCCTTGTACTTTAAGTAAGACAGTACACATGTTGAGCCGAGTTCTGGAATCTCAGAATAAGTTACTGCTACCACTGAAGGAGGCTGTGGGATGTCTGCTGGATGTTTTTGAGAACAGGCTAGACAAACATCTGTCAGGAATGGTTTGGTTAGAGCTGAGCCTGCCTTGGGGCAGGGGTATGGATGAGGTGACCCCTTGGCAGTCCCTTCCAGTACTAATTTGTACAATCCTCTGCTTCTTTACTGGAATGCAGGCAAAGTCCATTTTGCGCAGAAAAAGTCATGAGCTCAGTGTGGCAGAAAAACCTGAGTTCCCCAAGCACCAGGGTACACGTTTTGGTGCATTGTGAAACTGTGCTCAATTCCACCCTGAGGAGAGGTTCATTCAGTGTAATTACTGCTTTCAGTGCCGTTGTTCCTGATCGCTTGTAAGGAAAAAGGCAGTTGGCTTCACTAGGAGTGGTAGGAGCCTGGAGTCAGACTGACAATTCCACACACTATTAAATCGCCTCTCATGGTTATTTGGGGAGTCTCTGGTCATGAAGCTCAAGCAGACCAAGTTTCTAGGGTCACAGTTCTGGGTTCTGGGTCGCTGGAGAATGTAGCAGACTAATGAATTGATCTTTTCAGTTTGACTGTTTGGGTCACTGAAAGTCAGTTAGTTTCTAGGGAGTGTTTCAGGGCCATGAGATCAAGCATCTATGGCCCTTTTGTGATGGTCCATTGCACTAACAGCCTGAGGGAGTATCAGCTATGACAGCTCTACCCTACCTTTCCTCCCTGTTCTGAACAGAGGACATACTGGCACAGGCTAAAATGGGCAGCAGCCTGTCCATTGCTGCCCAGGCATCCTTGGGCCAGCTCAGGTCAGAGGATGTTTGGATTCATCCATCCTCTTCTTGTAGGTGCACAGATCACCCCATTTTGTTCCCATGAGGAACAGGTCTATCTTGCTCTTGTCTCAAGGTTTGAGACTGCTTGTGAATACTCTTGAAATAAGCTGGATCTGAGCCACGTAGGTGCCAAAGTAAAATAATCACTAAATACCATTTGGTTTTGAATTTTAAAATGCTACAATTTTTATTTTTTAATATAGTTAGGTATAACTTATACTGGTCTTGTCTGATGCTTGTGCAGATAGATAGAATCTAAACCAAAGCCTGCTGAAATTTACAGTAATTTCCATGGGCTTTGGTGGAATGCAAAGAACTTTCCTACCTGACACATTCTGCTGCCTCATAGGAAAGAGCCAATGTTTTAACTTTAAGAGCTTGCACACCCAATCAGTTAGACTTTATTTGCATGACAAACTAAACATTATCAGTGAAATGTAAGGATAAGCTTCTGCCTTTCTCAATGAAAATTCTTAGTAAGGCTGAGATGGAAGATTTTCCTGTCATGAGAAATGTTATTATAATTTGTTGAAAAAGAAATTTTCCTGAGAAACTTATCACCTGCATTCAATGCATAGCTGGGAAAGGCCTGTTACAGAGGACTGAGGCTTCAGGAGATGATGACAGAGAGAAACAGGACAATTAAATAAGCAGGAAATAAGGGTAGTGAAGCACTGGAACAGGCTGCCCAGAGATGTAGTGGATGCCTCATTCCTGGAGACATTCAAGGTTAGGCTGGTCCAGGCTCTGAGCAACCTGGTCTAGCCGTAAGTGTCCCTGTTCATTGCAGGGGAGTTGGGCTAGATGACCTTCAAGGTCCTTCTCAACTCAAATGATTCTACGACTCTATGAAATGGGGAAGAACATGAATCTAAATTCTTCGGCCAAAGTGACTGGAACTAAATGCACATAGAAAAAAATTAAGATTGGAGGATGTATATGTGAAGCCTGTCTTTGCATAATTGCAAGGCACTGGAGTAATTGTGCATGCTCAAACCACCCATAGCTCAGTGCTAAGAGTTCTCACTTGGAGGTCTTGAGTCTGGCCTCAGACCAGGTGTAACAAAAGTTGTAGTCTGGAAGGATTTTCCTGTGAGTGCTCTGAAGAGTGGCACTGGCAATGTGCACGTGCAGCTGCAACCTTTCATCAAATGTTTGTTCTGATTTAAAAAGAAAAAGAATTTCAAAACCGTGTGGCTTCCCAAGAAGTGGGATTTGCATGCAGTGGCCAGCTCTGGGCTTGTTCCAGTATTGCTGTCACATGCATCAGTCTGTGGTATCTTTCCTGTGGCAGGGAGCTTTGAACAGCATTGCTGTCTCCCTCTTTACTCTTCTCATCAGATTGTCAGATCATCAGACAAGCTTTTTCTTCATCGCTCTTGGGTGTGGCGGCACAGTATCAAAAATGACTATTAGCACTTTTGATACAAAAGGGCAGTGTGTCAGTGTGACCAACCTGGGCAAGAAAACAGAACCTGTTAATAACAGCTTTTGGGACAAAGAATTCATCTGAAATTACAGCCATGTCATACAGTGGCCTAATTATCAGATATCCTTCACTATATATGATCCTTGTTGATACTTTTGTGCTATGTTTCATGTAACTGAAAGACACAAAAAGAAAAAGCATATCCGTTTTTCCACCCTGAGTGTACTTAGCAGCAGCAGCAAAACAGTTTGCAGTACAGATCTGAGAAGTGATGTGTTACCAATCATGCAACAGCATGGATCAATATGTGTTTGATTTCTAGCTGGCTTTGTAGTGACACCTTAAAACACAATATTGATGGCCTACAGTTAATGATTTATCATTCCCAAGTGTATTTTTTTTTTCTGATATCAAATAATAGAATAAAAACTTTAATTGTAAAGGTTACAGTCAAAGGTATCTTTGACATATTTCTGCACATTTCTCTTCTTGATAAAATATTTTTTGCCCAAGACACTTCTACATAATTCCAGGTTTAATATAAAATGACAGGCAAAATGCCACAAGGAAAATGCAGGCTCAGCAGTACAAGAAAAGGCATGAGAAATGCACACTCCTGCATGAGAGAGCTTATGTGTCGTATACATGTTCACACCATATGGATGACTTTCCAGAGCACTGCAGGTCTGATGGGAGCAAGGGGTGGGAGTTGAAACAGGACCAGGAGAGCTGATGCTTTGCTTTGGCACTTTGACAGTTTAACATGAGCAGGTGTTCAACCCCAAGTACCACAAATGGTACTGTCTAAATTGGGTTCAAATGAGAGTGGGAATAGAACATGCATGAAATAGGGTGCTGTGGGGAAGGGAAAAAGGAAATTGCTTGCTTACATCTCTGAGCCACAGTTCCTGTCCACTTCTGTTGTAGGGGCTGAAGAGATTACGATCCCACTTCTCCCACTATTTTGCCTCTTCTATAGGGAGAACTTCTGAGCGAGGACTCAGGCAGAGAGAGCTTTAACTCTTCTCCACTACTACTGCCACTAAAATAAATAGAAAATGCAAATAAAAGCTCCATACATCTTCAGACAGACAAAAAACAAACAAAAAAAAAAACCACTCCAAACCAACAGAAACAAAAACAAACAAAAAACCCAACAACAACAACAAAAAAAACAACCAATCCCCCTTTTTCCCCCCCAAAAAAAAAAACCCAAAAAGCTATCCCTTTTCTAAACAAAAGAACGTACAACATACTATAATTTTTCTAGTAGCTTTGGATAATTAAAATTGACAAAACAGAGCTCTACCCAGATCTGGAACTGTTTATTTTATTGTCTGCGGGTAAATTAGAAACTCCAACCCAAGTTACTCACAGATTCACTTGCCTGCAAGACATGTACTGTAGAGTCACCAGAACTGATTTTAAAGGACAAACTATTTCAGTTGTTGTAAAAATCCAGTATGTTACACAGTGTGCCCTTTCTTCCAAATCACCTGACAGAGTGTAATATGTCACCCTGAAAAATTTTTAGAGATGAAGATAGTAACTTGTTATTATCTGTGGAATGCAGGAAGCACAATGCCTAATCCTTTTAAAAAGTCTTCAAACCCATAACAATTTCCCATTATGTCATTCTTACTAAGACAGATGTGGCTCAGAGATAAGCCTTGGGGAAGAAGGTAAGATTGCCAAATGAACAGTCTCAAATGCACAGAGTAACCTGTAGCCATTGCCTCTTACTCACAGTTTCTGTGATTTATAATAATAGATCTTATACATTAGATCTCATATCCTTAAGATATGAGGACTGAAAGAAATGAAAACGTCATTTGTTTCATATGCTCGTGACTTATGTATTTTTAAGTGGGTTCTGCTGCTCAGAGAAACGAGTTTTCTGACAGATTGCTCTGCTACTGTATTTGATTTCAATTTCCCACTGAAAAGCACCAAGTGAAATCTGTTATGCTTTAAGTTGTAAAATGACTTTCTCCAGCACTATCCTCATATCAATCATCCCAGGCCTTTTTTTCAGCTAGATGAACAAACTGAATCCAGGGCACATATTTCAATCAGTTGCAGGCAAAACTCTGGGCAAGTAGACTGCTGCCCTTCTTCAGCACCAACAAGGAGAAATCAGAGAATATGAATTAAAGCAATTTCACCATGGAGACTCAACACTTTTGTGTATTGCAGATACTCTGCTTGCTCCCAGTGAAATGGCTTGTGAGGCAACCATTCACCGTTACCTCACTGCAACTGGAATCATCTTGTTTTCAGAACAGAAACCTGCTCTCTGGAATCATGTGTCTTCTGGTTTGCCAGAATTTTTATTTGTTCTCCTCAGACTTGTTTGTGTGTCAGTTTGGAGAAAGTTCAGATAACTTTTTACTAGTAAAAAGCAGCAGGAAATCATCTTCATTTCAGTGAACCCAGCCCGGCGACTGCTGGAAAGTCTTGTTGTGTCGCAGCTTGAAGGCTGCGGAAGTGAGTGATCATACAAGGCATAGATTGTTCTTGGCTGCTGTCTGGCTTTGTTCACACTGGGAGATGGATAGAGGAGAGCTGCCAGATGACTGCAGTGGGTCAGCCCTGCAGACTTACTTAGTGCATGATGGGAAGAAAACTTGGGGATGTTGCATAAAGCTGCAGTCATCAGCTGACATGATTAGAAAGGGTCAATCGAAAGCACAGAGCTAAAGGAGTGATGTTTTCCCAAGCTCAGATAGACTCTAACTGCCACAGTTTACCAGAGTATTCCTGGGGAAGAACAATCCACAACACACACCACTGCTCTCTACCTGTCCTCTGACTTCTAGTGAGCCTTGGTGAGTCCAGGCTGGGCTTCGCGCCATCTCCTGGGATACATAAGAAGTGATTTAGGATGGTCTCGCTCAGATCAGTGGCTATATGGCTTCCCTGCATGCTTTCCTGAGAGAAGGATATCTCTTTCAATATGGGTAAACAGATGCAGAAGCAGGCAATGAACCAATGCTTTTCTCAGATGCAGAGATGGTATTATTGCAATTGAGCTAATCAGAAGGGAACAGGAAATTTCATTTAATGGTATTAGTTCTACCAAAATTTACCCATAAGCTGGTTTATGAGGCGACTGAAGCAAAAGATTAAACATTCTGTCATTTGGCAACAATCACTTTTATGATCTTTGCTTTTCTTGTGTTAAAACACTTCATGATTTCAAAGTGTCTTGAAGCAACTAAAGCAAAACAAAAAAGGTTGCTTTTTTATTTTTTTTTTTTTTTTTGAGGGGGAAAGTTTTAAGCATTTTGTTCCAGTTTTCTCCTTGCCCTTCACCTACAACAGACTTTGCAAATATTCTGAAGCTGTCAGAAGAATCTTTTAAAATGTTTCCTGCAAGCGGCTTATCTGCTCAGCAGCCATTACCTTTAGCCATGTTTCTTTTTCTATTCTCTTTCCATTACCATATATTTTTATTTTACTGTATCTCATCCTTTCTGTGTTAGTGTAAGTACTGTTTACTTTGGAAAGGACTCCCTGTTATCCTGTATTCAGAGTGAGTAGATATAAAACTTATGTTTCACAGATCTTTTGTTCCACTTCTGGCCTTGTCACCCCACTGTCCATTGAGTGAGATTATGTCCTTAATATTTGTTTTATCCACTTGGTAGTTTCTCCTGAAACTTTCCTGGAAAAAAAAAAAAAGAAAAAAAAAAAGGAAAAAAAAACCACTTGCTCTATATCCTACAATATTTTATAACTTATATGTGAGTACCTTCTGGTTTTGTATTGATCCCGTAAATATCTAGTATCCTGAGTACTTCTTCTCTTTCTTTGCACAGTTCTGCACGTAAACAGGCAGCTCTCAGAAGAGTCATGCATAAATCCTGAATAATCTTCATAGTTCTTCAAAGAGCTAGTTATAAGCCAAAGGCTGGTAACAGTTCTATTCCGGTATTTATATCACTGTGCTACCTCAGCTCCTTCTGAAGTCAAAGAAATCTTTTGGAATATCCCCATAAATTCTTGGCACAATAAAGGATTCTAACTGAGCATCTTTTACACAGTACAGTTTTGGGTTTTTATCCTTGCTGTTTGGTTTGTATTTTTGCAAAGCAGCATTTTCAGGGAAGCTGAGGCAGAAGTGCATACATGGGACTTCCATATTTCTCCACTGCAATCCTATGGCATGAAACATAACCAAAAGCACTGTGCCACCAGAGTGTTGAGAGGTATTGCATATGCTTGCAGTTGTTTAATGCAGGCATAGTAACTTTCATGTGTTTAGGGCATGGGATTGCTGTGCATGCCTAAATGCACCGCATGACACATCTGCTAGGGGCCTGGATGGATGTACTGCGCAGACCATGCATACAAACTGCATTTTTAAGTGGACTTTTATGTGAGACTTCCAGACTCTGACTGGTCTTGCGTTCTGGCAGGGCTGAAGGATATGAGAGGTTCTACACAGAAGCACTGTACCTAAGACTGTCTCTAGTCAGTCTTGGGTTGCCATTAGCCAATTCCAAACTGATCTGGTTGTACCGTCTGAGTGGATTTTGTGGTGTTAGTACAATCTCTTTGTACAGAACAGGGCTGGACACCAGAGTCTTTGTGGCAGCAAAGTACAGCTTGAAGGTAGATATAAAAGCTGTTTGACACCAAAAAGTCAGACAGCATTCAAACTAGATACTTGGCAATGGTAGTCTGGAAAGAACTGTATAATTTCTCCTCTTATCAAAGAGATTTCCTGAGAACTAGTCTGATCTGAGGCCTCTAGCAGTAGCTGAACTGATTATTCTGTGATCTCCTACATGTTTATGTAGCTGTGCTGGCTCACGTTATGGATATGGGAGGGGCGATAATAGGCAGGAGAGTAGATAAGAAAAATCCTTCCTATCTGAGCAAGTCATTCCATGTTTTCTTCAACAACTAAGTCAGCTTGAGAAATCTCTCTTCCTCTTCATTCATTCATTATTTCTCATCCTGCTCTCCAGCCACCACCCTTCCAGTGGTGCTGATGGAACTGGTTGTGGTTCATGCTGCAAACCAGGTCGCTGAGATGGCTCCATGCACTGACGGCACACAAGACTGTGGCATGGCAGAGAAATGAGTAGCTCTTGGGAGGGGTAAGTGAGAATTTCCAAACCAGCTTTGCCAAGAAGAAAATATGTTTTGAACTGCATCCTTCAGCACTGCTGACACAGCCATTATCATGTGTATGTGGCTGCATGAGCCATGAAAAGAGACAGCTTTCATCCACAGAGCACACAGGGCAGAGAGACATTTTGAGTGGACAAAACAGAGGAGGCTGATTGTACACTTGGAGAAGATAGCAAAGTAGAATCCTGACTAGTTATCTGTTTGGCTGGCATGGGCTGGGACTTGGAATTTTTTAGCATAAGTACTTGGAAGGAATTTGATTCATTAGAAAGCTACATCTGGTGTATTGCCTATGCATTTAGAATCAGGGCAAAGGGAATGAGTCAATGAATTGGCATGATTACAGCGATAAGGAAGATACCGAGGTCGGTCAGCAGCATTAATTAGTCCAAATGGGACTTCTGTAGGATGGCTTCTATACAAAGTCCATGGTGATCCTGAAATATTTACCTGTTAACACACAAGATCCAGTGCAGATGTGATGGGCCACACAGAGTCTGAAAGGTTAAAAATTTAAGGAGGACTTCACAGTGATGGCTGTCCCAGTAACAAATATAAACATTAAATCTAAGGACTTCATTGTAAATGCCTCTTCTTCAGAGAATTCAAACTTCTTAGGTGTGAGAGTGCTTGCTGTCCAACCAGCTGTTAGAGGCAAATTGGGCAATCACCTCTCCAGCTTACCCAGTTTGGCAGGTAACTTCTTTCTCATGGCTACCTGAGCTAAGGGAGCCTATCAGGAGTAGGGAGACTAGCTTTTTACATGGTCTGACAGATAGGACAAGGGAGAATGGCCTTAAACTAAAAAAAGAGATTTAGGTTAGATGTTAGGAAAAAATATTTTACTGAGAGGTGGTGAGGTGCTGGCACAGGCTGCCCAGAGAAGCTGTAGATGCCCCAGCCCTGGAGGTGCTCAAGGCCAGGTTGGATGGAATCCTGGGCAGCCTGAGCTGGCTGGTGGCAGCACTGCCCATGGTAGGGAAGTTGGAATTGGGTGATATTTAAGGTCCCTTGTAGGCTAAGCCATTTTATGACTCTATGATTCTATTTTTAGATAATGCAGCTGGCACGTTTCTAAAGGCCCATTAATGAGTTAGGAATGCTCATCTCAAGAATGTCTATTTGTTCTTTCTTCAAGGCAAGCAAAACTGTCAGAGATCAACAGAGATTTATGAGCCTCCCTGGCAGTGGTTGTCTCCCCTTTATTGTTGTCAGTGGGGATGATGTAGGAAGGGACAGCTCCGCTCCCTGTGTGAGCCCTGAGGGAAAGACTTTCACAGATAGTGGATATGGGAACCAGTGCTTTAGTACTTTCCTGTCAATAAAACATTCAGTATCCCCTTTGGAATGTGCCTGCAGACGATTCCTTGGGATTTAGGAGTGCAGAAGATGATAACAGAAAATCAAAAAAGCCACCTCATTTTGGCAAGGGCAGGGTGCTTTCACCTCTGGGGAAATAGTGGTCTTCCCACATGCCTTGTGGAAAGTTCTGAATCAAAACCTCTTGCAGTTGGGAAAAGAGCTCACTGCCCATTGTTGCTGCATGATCTTTCTTCCCCATAAGCAACTGACTTGAAGTGTAAAACCAAGCTGAGCACGCAATGGCAGAGATTCAGCTTTTTAATATCAAGCACCTATATGTTTGTAAACTGAATGTCTGGCAAGACTTTACTGAATTTTTACTGATCTGTTTTGATGGCTGTGATCCTGATATCTTTCCCAGGATCACAGTGTTCTAATCTTTACAAGAACAGTGTGAAATGTAGTCCTTGTCCCCACAAAGCATGCACTCCAAAAGGCAGACAACCAGCAGATACATGTAAGTGGACAAGTGAGAACAACAGAGATACTCCAGAAGGACACTCAGAATGAGAGACGAGGGACCTGGCCTCTCCACATCGTTGGGTTGAGATTGCTATTTGCATCTTGATGAGGCAGACTTTTTCAAAGTGAATGTATAGCAAGCTCTTTGGCTTTGCATGAGGCATCCTCTAAGCATGAGGGATGAGAGAGAAGAGAGGGAAGGTAGTGGTGACTGAGCTGTCGTCAGAGAGTTGAAGAGACATCACAGGAGAAGGAGGCTAACATCTGCTCACTCAGGATCCAATCCCACTTTCATGCAAACAGCTGTCAAAAATCCCAGTGAGCTGAATGGCACTTGGCAGGAGCAGCAGAGGTCTGGGGACCAGATGCCATCTCCAAAGCCATTTGTTGGACCTGCCAGGCATCTGGTAGGCAATGTCAGCCTGGTTGCCTGAGAGGCAGTAGGCAGCTGCTGGCAGGCTTGCTGGTACATACCTCATTCCCATTCCTGAATTGTTGGGTGGTCAGGCCTACTGCTACACACATACCAGCTTGTGCCTGGGTGGCTCTACACCAGCTATGGAACATAAATGCCACTTGTTGGCAAATGCCCTAGCCAGAGCTAAGGGAAGGGCATTGGGGTTTTAGGGCAGTGGGGAAGAACCTTGAAGATGCAGTAGACTGCACTAGAGAGATGGATTGCTGTGGCTACTGCTGTGGGAGGCAGGAGAGGAACTGAGAGGACGATGGGGTGGAGTAGGTAGGAGTGTTGGGGGACCTTGGTGTGCTGCACAGGGTATGTAGGTGAGTGGATCTACTGCAGTCCAAGGGTGACCTGTATTTGAGACCTACAATATTGTGCAGGAAAAAATCAGTGAAAAGACAGGGATGTGGCAAGGACACGTCAACAAAAGGGAAAGATGCATGGACAGGACATATAAAAAGATGGGGAGGTAGTTATGAAGGTTATGAGGACACTGTGGAATGGAGTTATGGAGGGGAAAGAGTGCATTATGGAAAGGATCACATGTTGGGAAATCAAGTCTCTTAGTGGCCCACTTCCTGTCTTGAATTTTGGCATTGTCCATAGAGTCTGTATTCAATCTTACATGTTGTCCTTAGAATAAAATAGGGTTTCTTTCCTCATTTTGAAATAACTGTGTGCGGATGAATAGCCATGGTGCAGTCCACAGGCTTTCAGGGAATCAGAAAGTAAGCCAGTCAGAACTAATTCAATTATCATTTAATTTTCAAAGATTTGTCTTAATTTACAACAACGGTGAATGTCCCTACTCCCAGACCCATCTTTTTCATTTGTACTTCATCAGAAATGCTGAATTCACATCCTGGCATATGGAAGTATGAGAACACTTGAAAAAAAGGACCTTGTCCTTATGGATTGTAAGCTGATTACTGAGCATTTCTCCCTTGAAGTATGAAGACTAGGTGGTTTATTTTTATTTTTATTTTTCCACACTCTTCTCAAGAAGAGTGGCTTGAAAGAATTGCTTCTTCATTCCAGGAAGATCACTGGGGAAGGGCAGTGCTCTGTTTCCTGAGATATCTGCTGTGCGTGTCACTGCTCAGTCTAAGTGACATGTACTGCACCAGCACTGCTAGGAATTTAAATGCACTGCCACCACCTGTGTAACTGGTCATGCCCTTGTTTACCGCTAACTCTGATCAGCAGTTTTGCCCTGGATTCACTCAGAATACCAAACATCAATTAATAAAGCTTAAGTTAGAAAAAAATGTTTTGCTGCAAAGAAACATCAGTGCTGTTAAGACCGAACCTGAAAAGAAGGGTGAGAACACGGTCTGATTCAAGTGTGTGTTTGATGTTGAGCAGATCTCATACAAAGATTGTTTTCCCACAGCCTTTGTGAGTGACACTGAACTATTGTTTACACTCTTTGGGGCTTAGTTTCCTGCCTCGAATTTCTACCTCTGTACATGTTCTGAGAAGATGAAAACACTGAAGATTGTTAAGTTCTTTACTATGTTACAAGTAGTCATAAAATATATTATTCCCTTGGATTTTTATTTTTATTTTTTTACCAAGTAGGGTGAACCCAGCAAACAGACAGAGGATGCAGTACTGCCATCATATGCTCTGCTCTTCAACAAAAAAGTCCCAAGCCCCAAACACGAATGTGTGCTAGTTTTGACCTTGATAGAGTCATAAAAGTGGAAAACCTGTCTCAGTCACTTCCACTCTAATCCAAGTAATCACATAATTTTAACCTGCGTGTTCATGCGGTAATATGAGCTTCGGGGTTCAAGCAGATTGCTTGAGGTGCCCAGGTAAGAAAAAAATGCTGTGACGGAATTTTGTAGACTCTTAGCTTTGAAGGGGATGTTTATGTAAGGTATAGAAGGGATCTGGACTCCTAGCTAAGAATTACACTTTGAAATCAAAGATGTCAAATTTTGTCCTGTCAGCTGTCATAGCAAAATTTTCACTCTTTTTTTAACACCCAAACTCATTGCTAAGCCTACATAATCCTGAAATGTAACTTTTAAGTGTGATTTACGATTATGATTAGATTTATTGTATCAAGTTGCTCTTTTAAAACCCCTTGTTTTCCAAGGAAGGTGGGGCTGCAAATATCCTGCAAATAGTGAAATGGAAATGGCATTGTATAGTTTGTTCTAAAAGCTTTTTTATTTTAAAGCCAGTCAGAAGAAACAACACACACACAAACACCCAATAATTGTCACACAACAAAATCCCATTAAATGTTTGGTTATCTAATGTCAGTAGTTAAAAAAATAAACAACACAACAATACTAACCCCAAACCAAGCAACAACAACAAAAACACCAAAAAAAAAAAAAAGAAAAAGAAAAAAAGAAAAACAAAGAAAGCTGAGCACAAAACATTGTGTAGGAGCCAGAAAAAGAAGGCACGGATTCAAGTTTTAACTGTGAGAACAAGAAGTTTTTAGAGAGACTGTCAGCTTCCCCAGATGCAAAATGCACAGAAACTGAACTGCAACATTGCTGGGAATTCAAACGGATCCTTTGCCCCTTCCTCTTACTCACAGGCGGCACTGTGATAAAATGGGAGTGCTGCGGATATTTTACAAAATAAATTTATCAGCGCCTGATATCATGGTTTGCAGCTGCTGAAGGTCTGGATTATATTCAGGAGATTGTAGGAAGTCATGCAAAACAAAAGTGGAAAAGTAAAACAAATGTTTTTCCAGTGTATAGCTGTGTTTTCGTTTCAGGGCTGCCATCTTGCTATAACCCTGGGATAGCAGCCTGCTACTGAGTGTGTGTGCGTGTGTGTAGCAACAGGCTAAAGCCTCTGCTGCTGGACAAGCATTAATAAATGCTCCTGGGCTGAATATGTAGAGCAGTGGGGGAGCGAACTCCTTGCTCTCAGCTGAGGAAGAAGAAATGTTGTACTTCTCCCAGCCTGGATCCTGTACACAGGTCACCCAATTCCCACCAAGCTTCTCTGGCTCCAGCCTGGACTTCGCTTCCTCTCCCATAACTGATATCCTTCATGCTTGTGTGCCATTTTGAAGTGATCACGACGATGGAATTTTGTCTGCTCTTAACAGGCTTAGAGGTATTTTGAGTGCACTGGGGAGACATTGTGTAGTACGGTCCATCTACAGAGATAATTCAGGGAATAAAGATTCAGCTTGTCCTGAGAAATGAGGAGTTCAATTGGGGTTCAAGAGTCGTCCTCAGTCAGCAGGGGCTCTCCTGGCATTTTCAGCGAGATTTTTTGAAGTGTATAACCCTGAAGTGCTCTCATCACAGGAAAGGACAACCGGAAACCTCCCCTCAGGAGAACTGGTCAGTGGGAAGGGCTGGCCTAGCAGAGGCAAACAAAAATGTTTTAATTGCCTGAGAGGGAAACAGGGAGGGGAGAGCTGGCAGTTTGGCGCTCATTGAGACTGCTGAATGTCCCTAGGAGGTCAGAAGAGCGTGGTGGGATTCTGGTGTTCTGCGCCATTTTCATGTTTATCTTGTGAGTAATCTTTTGTTGAACAGCCGGATCCTCTGCACTCCAGGAATATGTAAGCTGAGCAACAAAAGTGCAGTTCTGTCTGGTCCTTTTGTCATTGCGCTGAGAAATAGCCCCAGGGCCTGACAAAATCGGTTTCAGTGCCTTTCCTCAACTACTCACTTCTATTTCATATGTCACTACTGCTTTATTTTATTTTAGAGAGACGGATATAGTATATTTGATGGTGACCAGAATTTAGTGGTTATATTAAAAATAAGGACCGTATTTGTGTAAGACAAAAACCAAACAAGCCTAATTTTCCATTGGGTAATGCCATAAATGTGTTTGCACAGTGATTGCTTAAATGCACACCATGTTACATACAGACAAATAAAATATGTGGCCCTGCCTTGAGCAGCAAAGACGATAGCTTGATTTTCTGCTGGGAAGGTGTTCTCTTCCCTGGCTATGTTATAAGACCAGCCAATTTAACCATAAAACAACCTCTTGAAAACCCAACAGCACAGTCCAAAATGATGAGCAATTTTCATTAGTTTGAGCTTAAGCATTTTTTCAGTATAAATTTCTTGGACTGCTGAGCAGGAGATGGATCCAAAAACGAAACAGAATAATGCTTCTCCCCAGCTCTGTGAAATCTCTGTCAGGGCCAAAGGTTTGAGTGAATGCATTATATGAAGAAACAGCTTTCATCTAGCACAGAGGCTCTATTGTGCTTCAGAAAGAGTTCTGGAGTCATCTAAATTTTTACCTCTTACCCATGAGTACACAGCCTCAAACAGCTTCTTGTGAAGCTTGTAGTCGGTAATCACAGTGTGGGTTAGGCCAGAACTGCTCCACCTATATCGATATATATCTATTTTTAGTTTGTACCATCAGCCAAAAAACCGAGAAGCCTGCCTAAACAGTTATCAGATCTAATGCACTTTTACTGGGATGAGGAGAAAATACAGCAGTGGTAAACAAATATAAGAACCTATTGTTACTGCGGCTTAGAATCACCAGGAGACCAATTAACACCTTTTTGTTAGGATTAACCATTATGATGTTTGCAGCAAGAGCCTTAAATTGGTACTTTCTTGTAGTTCAAAGTGTGACTACATTGCAGTTACCAGGGAAGTAGAGATCAAAGCTCCCAGAACAAATAATTACATGAAGGTAAATTCCATCAGATGTAGGAAGCTGCAGAAGCCTCGTAAGAATAGCAAATAGTCTGCCAGGGAGCAGCGTGTAGGAGGAGTGTGAGCAATACAAAAGGGAGGCTTTCAAAGAGAAAACGCCTCTCCTCCAAATGATGGAGTCAATCGGCTGGTCTAAAACTATTTCGTTATACTGCTTCTCTGTGCTGTGTCAGCAATTCCATTATGGAGCTTTATTTTCGGAGGTTCGTCATTCAGATGAACCAGTGCTAATACGTGGCATAGAAAATCTGTGTGGGGTCTCTTTCTTCAGTTGGGAATTTTTAAGGTAATTAGTAGGAAAAGGCCCATTGTGCTATATTTGGTGACTGTTTTATTTTCTTGATGTTGGTCCTATGCCCAGGAGAGGAGGTTGGAGGATGGGAATAATGGAATTCCCCTCATTGCCTCCATGTTCCTCTTGAGGCCCTTCAGCGGTAGTTTGCCAATGAGAAACTTGTATTTATATAAATAAAGCTGGGATTAATTGAAGTCTCAGCTTTGATGTACTATGTGTCTAGGTGATACTGTCTCTAATTTAGACACTGAGCTAAAGTAGAGGGGAATTTTTTTTTTCCATCTAAAAAACTGAAAAGGAAAAAAAAAAAAAAAGCTCCAGGCCATAAGTAAACAGTTATGGTGGTTTGGTGGTTTTCTTAATGAATCGTTATTTTATTTATTTATTGAATTTTGCTGAAAATCACCAACGAATTGGGTGTCAGCTAAAGAAGTGAGCTGAAGTTTGCATATTGTCATTCCTTTGAAGAATAACGGATTGTGGAAGAAAAGGGGAAAAAAAAAAAAAAGAAGTAAAATTTCAAGAAAGTTCAAATTTTCCATTTTTCAGTTTCAACGTCAGTTTCAAAGCACGGTATTTCTTCGTTATTTATTTTTCCTTGCATGAAAGGCATCAAAATATACCTTAAAATAAAGGATTAAAGTGAAGAGAAATATGTAGTGCACAGAAAAATATTATAAATTTGTATATGTATGAATGAAAACTATACAGCACAAATGTACCTGTCCTGAAAACAAAATAAATTATTAAGATCTCTAAAAATGATGCTGCAATTACTCTCCTTCTAATTAGAAGCTGGGAACCTTTAATTCCATAAGCAGCCTCCTCCTTATTCTCCTAGGTTATAAAAGATGTATTCCTTCAAAGGCTGGGCATCATGGAATAATAAGTTAACATTTGAGTATGGCATTGACTCACCTGTATTCTCTCAGCTTGCATTCAGTTGACCACCTGTATTCTTGTCAGCCTCCTGAGGCAGATAAAATATTTGTCATACAATTAAATATTTATTGTGCCCTGAGGGTATTCTGGGTGAGATCTTCACTGGCTTAGAAAAAGGTGTTTGTGTGTGTTAGGTGAACTGGTCCAAAAAGCTGCACTGACAGCTGTCATGCAGCTCAGTTCAGCTTCTCTTCAATTTAACTTAAACTGTCAGGCATCATTATAACTACATACAGTGCATTTTTAATGATAGAGGTTTGAAGCCATTTAAATTATATGCTAGTTAAGATATTGCAACATTTTCCCAAAGCATTGCTTAAATGCTTAAAAAGGAAAGAATTTAGGCCTAGATATTTTTCTCCCCCTCTCATGGGCAACTCAGGGATTAACCATCACCTTCTCCATTCAGAGGTTAGGATCAAAGCCCATTAGTCTTACACAAAAACATCCACATGAGAACAAGAAAAATTATTCCAACACAAGCAAAAATATTTCTGGGCAAGTTCCACTCTCCTCTCCCTCCCTACATTCTTCTTTTTTTCCCTACTGGAAAACTCTAACTACAGTAATGACTGTCAAGTCAGAAACCATCAAAATGATTGTATTATTAGAATGAATTGAACATTCTAGGGGGGCTGCTCACCTTTCATTTCCCTCCTTGAGCTGCTGGTGTTCCCCTGGGGCTGAGCAGGTGCCCATTGCTTGGAGGATGCTTGGAGGTGCTCCTGAAGGAAGGTCTGCACCCAAGTGTGAAGGATGGTGCATGCCCAGTTTCCCTTCTTCCCTCTGCTAGCTACAAATCGAAGGGAGACTGTGAGGTCATGTGTCAAGTCCAAACCCAGCATCTGTCAAGCCCCTTGTCCCACGGCCACTCCAGCAAACACATAGCATGTTCTTTGAAAACTGCCTGTCACCTAAAAATGCACGTGCTGCTCTTGGGAAAAAGGTAAGAGAAGGCACCTGGCATCATGCAGGCTGACCATGGCACCTCCTGCCCAGCCTGGCATGGGGAGACGCACTTCCCACTGGTGTGCTGGTGCAAGCAGCAAGTGGAGGGCGCGTGCATCCATCCATCCATCCCTTGTTTCTGAGTGCAAGGCCATTTTTTAAACCAGCAAATCTGATGTTTAGGTAAGGCTGATGTTTTGACACCAGCTGACAAAAGCCAGGAAATGAGCACTTTGCACTGACCCTGGGCACCTCAGTAACTCCCACGTGTTTGTTTTCACAACAGCTTGAGCTAAGGACTTTATTTATCTTATGAATTTCCTGGCTTTTGTCAGTTTGCCTTACAGCCATAACCTGGTTTGCGCATATTTCTTTCTGTATTTAATATTAAGGCTGGAAGTGCTATTTACAGTAGCCATCTTCTAATGAGTGGGAAAGAGTACAAAGCCTTACTGGAGGGGGAACATAAAGCGCTTGAAATTAATTAGTAGCAGGCATGGGGGCCGCTGGCAGAGGATCACTTACAACAAGTGATCTTTTTTTTATTTTTACTCATAAGGGGTCAGTTCCATAAAGAAAAATACTTTCTACTGTTTTGGATGTTCTTATCACAGAAAAGGCTATTATTTTACTTGCTGCTTCACAAGGGCAGAAAGGAAATTATTTGTATCAAAGAAGGATTATGAAGCATGTCTTAAAAGAGCATGTAAAAACAAAGAGTACAGTTGTTGGAACATGTAAAGGAGAGGCTCTTGCTGGGTTCACTTTGATGAATTTGACCATAGCATCTCTTGATGGCTTTTTTTCCCTTTGTTTGAGGTCTGAGTATAAAAGCTTGCAGTCCCCTTGGAAGTTAATGGGAGATTAGTTCTCACATGAGTTTTTGCAAAATTCATGCTTCCCTTGAAGCCAGTAGCATTACTCACTGGTGATGATTTCCCAACAGTGTTATTATCACAGAACCCAAGCTGCATCTACATTTTATACACAGTCAGTGAGAGAGACTTCATTGCTCATTCTGGGGCCATTGTCTTTATTTACAAGTGTGGTTGTCCAGGAATTTGAAAAATTAAAGGGAGCAGGCAGAAAAAAATGTGTATGTCATCAGAAAAATGCTGGAAGAAGGCTCAGAATGACTCTGGATTATGGTTTCTCGGAGAGTCCTGAATGCTATGGCAGCTGAGTCATGGGCACTGTGACCTTTCCCTGTGCTCTGAACCAGGCCCTGGCATGTTGTATCAAGTGCAGAGCATTTGCATCCACTATGGTCTTTTCTGCCTTCCATACAGCATAGGAAGGAGTGGGCACGTGTGTAAGAACAGCTTCCTTCCCATGCAGGTTTTCCACCTTGAGGCCTTCCGGCCCTTACTGGGGTGGTTTCGATAGAGCTGCTTTGCAGAGAACTGACTTCTCTCCTCCCAGTCGATCTGGAGGAGCTGCCTGGGAAGCTCAGAGGCCAAGCTGCCTGCAGCTGGCTGTTTGCAGGGCAGTGTGACCTGCCTAAGCACAGCTATCCAGCTCCCTGGGCCTGCGTGTCCTGCACACATTCAGGTCATGCTTTCATCTGGCACAGACCTCGCATTATTTTACAATATAATCACTGTTAGCACAGAACACGAGGCCACATGGCTTTGCCTTTGCCTTGATCGGTGCTGGCCCTTCCCGGGGGACGGCGGGCAGGCACCCTGAGGGATTGTGGAAGAGTGGCAGGGCAGCGAACTGACGCAGGGCGTGACACTGCCTGCAGAGATTGTGTTCAGACCCTGGAGATAGAAATTGTCATTTGCTTGTTAGCCTCCTGCTGGCAGAAGCTGGGTTCCTCTTTGTTTTGAGCTAAAGGCTCCCTTTCTCCATCATAGCTTTTGAAGGTTTCTCCATAAGAACGAAATAAGGGGTTTCTCCCTAGAAGAAAAGGGTTTTTGAACAATGGGTGGAAGTACAAAGGGGTGAATGACAGGCTTCGGCTGCCTGACAAGCAGCTGGAGCGAGGGGCCTTTCAGTGTGCAAATAGGAATCACTGTGATGGGTGTTTGTGGAGTTACTTATTCATTAGATCTCTTTTCACTAAGTTAATGAACTTACCACAGACTGATCCTGCTTCTAATTTAGATGGTGTCACTCACAGTTCTGCAAAGCTCGGGACAGATCTCTGGATTTCTGAACTAATCCCAGGTGTTAAGCGAACTGCTACCTTTTACTTGTTCATGCTGAGGTAGATGTCTTTCAGAGTGCCCTTCAGAAAGGCATTTGGGCTTGCCTTAAAAACACCTAGAGGAGAATCACTCCTTCCTCATGTAGCATGTTCCACAGGTTAACAACCCACGTTCTGAGACATTTCTGCTTTAAGTATATCTGGCCTTACCTTTTAGCTTCTTGCTGTGCTTTTTCAACCAGGTAAGAAAGTGTTATAGAATCCAGCATTACTCACACTCTTTTAGTGTCTTTTACAGTTGTATTTCTTAATCATGTTTGTGGTTCCTTTCTGCTTCTCTTTCAGTTTTCCTGTGTTCCTTTCACATAGGAATATCTGAGCACTGTGCAGTATTCCAGGATATTGCTACTGACTGTGCTTAATACTCAAGGAAACTTTAAAAATGTATATTTACTCACCCCTCTTTGTAGGATTGCAATCACACATTTAGCTCTGAAGGTAAGAAAAATCCAACTATTTGTGAAAGGTTGTACCTTTAGCATTTGAAGTTACTTCATTGCAGCAAGCTGCAAGGTTTCAAGAGTTTACTTTCCTCCTTCTTCCCTGTCTGAAACTGTCTACACAGACTATAAGTCAAGCGAGAGGATCAAAGTAAGCCTTCTCTATAAACTGGCATTCTACATTCACAATTTACAGTATTACGGAAGTAACTTGGATACTCAGATACCTCCGCACAAAAATCTTGTGTGCTTGCAATTTGCTGTTAGTTTTAAGAGGGAAAAAAAAGTGGTACCCTTATTAGTCTGATTTTCTTTAGGATTTTGGCATATTCACGTACAGTTTCTACTTCAAAAATACGCTTTTTTTTTCCCCCGCAGGCACTGTGAAATTTGTGTCTAAACCATGAACCCTGAGTTGGAAAATCTTTAAAACAATCAAAAGTAACTGTTACGAGGTGAACGTTCATCTGGAACCCTGCTCTTGGTGCATGCAGCTTGCTGCTTCATCTCTTTGGGTCTGGGTTTTATTTTCTTTTTGCAGTTTTTGTGCTTTGTTCTCTCATTTCATGAGATGTCTGGATAGCTCCTGGTATACAGTCTTATAGACAGTCAGGGACTTCCTGGAGTGGCAACGTGAACACATGGGATGAGATCACGTTCTCCCTTTGGCCTTGCAGTGTCCCACAGGGCTGCTGAATCTGGAAGTTTTGGGGCTGGATGTGTCAGAGGGATGTGCTGAGGAGATGATACAGGGTTCTGCTGCACTAATCCCTCTCCAGAATGGTACCAGAGGAGTAACTTGCTAGAGCAGCTTAGACTTTTTGTGCACTGGAAAGTCTTAGTAATCACAATGTGGTTATTTAATTCCTGTAGTGATATGGGTATAAGTAATACTTCCCCTGTCACAGCAGTAATTGATGTTACTGGAGGGACATTATGCATCCAAAATAGCACAAACCAAAACAAGAAGAAAGATGTTCAGACAAGAATAGGACTATTTAGGAGGAGACTGTGTGTGTGTTCAAATTCAGCTTATTTAAATGCAAATTTCCAGTGTTAACAAGTGAACTGAGTTGTTATACAAAAGCTGCTGGAAATAATCATCAAAACTGACTATCAGTTCGCATTTGGTTTTCTTAATATTTAAAATACGGACAAATACAACAAAATATTTGGAATTGGAGGAAATTCTAATGCCTCTACACTGTCTTGACAGCAAGTATCTCAGTGCATTGTGTATAAAGTTTCCTAGAAATATCCAACATTAATGATATGCTTAAGCTCCTGTACTTTGTAATGTCAAATGATCCATCAATTGAAGTGGATTTTGATCCCTGTGGTGTCAGAGAGGAATGATTAAAATAGATGATAGAAGGCTTGTAGCATCTAAATGGTGTGTCCAAAACCAGTGCTGGCCAGTGAAGGACTACCAAAAGCCTGTAAATGAAGTCAGTTCAGCTCAGCTGAGGGCTTATTGTAATGGGAGAGAGGCCTGTCCCTGCCCTTTGATGGATTGAGTGTTGAGAAGTGGAGACAACCTGTGTCTTATCAGGACCTTTCTGTAGCAATGTAGACCTGGAGTAGGGGAATCTTGTTCACCATTTCTTGTGTGTTGGTTCTGTAAAATACTGATGCAACTCAAGCTGAGTGTTACAGATGACCCAGTGTGAGAGTTACTTCTGTCTGGAAGAAGAACTTTCTTCCTCTTTATCTCCTTCATGGCTACGTATATTCTGTTCTTGCTTTGTTTATGTCCTCTTGAGTTGATTTACTTCATTTATTAATCTAGTTATCCCTCACCCACTCCAGAAACAAAAAAGTTAAGAGTTTTCCACAGAGTTAGCAATGTGAATCAATTGAGGAAGGACTCTAACAAGTGCTGAGGAAGTGGAAACCAGTAGCAAAAGGCAGCATGGAGAAAAAAGCAGGGTGATAGAGGGTGTTGAGATTCACTTTGCAGGAAGAGCTACTAGATAGTTCTGATGAGAGCAGTGTGACAAAAATACTAAGAAAAGAATTTGAAAGTTCTCAGAGACCTGCCTCTGTGGACATAGTGTAGGTGACTGTGTAGGAGGAAAACTGAGGTAAGGTGAATAAAGGTGTGAAATTGCAATGGAATTTTGTAGAGGCTGAACTCAATACATGTAGGTATCTGAACTCTCTTAACAGGTACTTGATGGATGTCTTAACTCTTGAAGAAATGAAAGTCCTTGCATGAAATCTTCTTCTGTACAGAATACTAACTTATTTAAATGCTATTGCTCCTCTTATTTAAGTAGAGAATATAGCTGACTAACTTTAAAATATTTTAAAATCTAAATATAAGATTTCTTCTGATATCTAGTTTAGTAAGTGGCATGGTGAAATATAGAGTGTACTGAAGGCTATGGTGTTAAGACCCCAAATCTTTTTCTGATGCATTACTATGTCTTATTTTGTAGACAGTGAGGAACCCTGGGTCTGTTCCGCAAAGTGCGTAAATGGAGGATTAATATATGCTCCTACAAACTTCTGGCAACCTTTGGAATTTGTTGCAGTACATGGTAACCAACAACATATGAGAAGGTCTCCAGGCTTGGCTCCCAGCAGGTAAACAAAGCGGAATGGAGTCAAAATGGAGTTTAATCACCACCTTAAGTATAGGGAACTGAAAAGAAATACAGCCCTGAAGAAGCTTTTCTGAAGTCTCCAGCAAAATTGGTGTTTTAAGAATATAAATCAGTTGTCCCTTTACTATGCAATATTTTATAATGATATAATTACATAATGCCTGATAGAATACAGTGGGATATTCTGCCATAACTTGAGTTGGTGTTAGCTAGCCTCTGGTAAAGAAATCTGGGTAGAATGACCCTATTTGTTGTCATTAAAGGCAGATCTTTCTTTCTCTTTTTTTTTTTTTTTTAAAGTCCTCAGAGAAGGAAATGAGAGGTTCACACTAGACATTATGGAGTTGCTACAGTGCTGCCTGTACAATAGATGCATTTGGATCAGTAATTTCGGTGTAATCCTTAACACTTTTTTTTTTTTTTGTCTAAACCAACAGAACAAGAATACATTGCTGTGACCTGCTTACCATCTTGGCATAAATTGCTAGCTCTGGGGGGTCTACGATTCTTTGTTTGTTTTATAGTATGACATACTATTGATGTCTTCATGGTATCTCATAAATTCATCATCACTGGCGCTAGTGCAACTAACTGAGTTTCATTTTCTTATTTTCTTTTTAAGTTTTAAGTGTTAATGCTCTTTTCTCTCCTCTTGGGCTGACGTTAATTACTTCAGGAAACACTTTTCCTTTGTAGCCCGAGGCCCTTAGTCTTGCAAGTGTTCAGCCAGTAGTGATCTGATAAGCTTAGTGCTGAAAGTACTCAGTGAAAAGAGATTTCATTTGTCTTGAATATTGGGTAACAAACTGTCAAGATTTCTTTTCCTTTTTAATACATCATTTCCAAACAACTTAAACATCAGATAGAACTAATATCCAGACCAAATAAGTGACAAGGTGTGGTTCAATGAAATGCACTACTGAGGTCTTAATTTTTTTTGTGTGTGGAAAATGCAAAGGAAGTGCTGTATGATTAGGTTATCATGGTTGCATCATACCATCAAGTTTTCACACCAAGTTATCCAAACAATGCATTATTATGTGATTTCTTTAGACAGACTTTCTGTGCAACAGCGTAGTATTAAAACTGAACTTAGTGGTTAGTTATGATGTCAAAGCAGGAGGACAAAGGTGTAAAAAAACAATGAAGATGCATGGCTTGAATTCAAACACAGCTTCAATTTAGGTAAAACCAATACGTCCCGAAGAAGGCTGAAATAGAGAACTGATTACAATTGAATTAAAAAGAACAGGTGGCTCTTGCCAACCAAGCGTATAAAATCTATGAATTTCCTTGAGTCCTGTTTTTTCAAGGCTTTTGCTGAGTTATGTTCCCAAACCTTCAAGCTATTTCAAATGCTCGGATTTTGAGACAGTGATTACATGTTCAAGGAGCTCCAAATCAAGAACCTGAAGCCCTGGTTCTTTTCATTTCAATGACCAACCTGTTTCTTTTTGTTTGTTTGATTTGCTTTTTAATTCACTTTTACTTAAATGCACTCACTGGCAGATACCTGACTCATTTCTGGAACCCTGTCATTGCCCAACAGAAACCTTACTGGATATGAGTGGAAGGACTGTTGTGTGACTCAACACAGAGGAGTGGGGAACTCAGGGCTATAATCCTGCTTTAGTCAGAGATGTTCCCATGAAGTCTAGTTTCATTAATTAACTAGACTAGTCTTTAAACGGGATTAATTACATGGCTCTAACTTCTAAGGCTTGCCGAATGTGAGAAATAATATGGTGGGTTATGGGAAATGCATTGATGGGCAGTGGTTTAGGATGTTCACGAACCTTTCTCTGGGCTACAAAGCAACTCTCATATGAGAAATTTTAGCACAGCAGTTCCTTTTATGTCTCAGTTTGTCAATAAATGGTCTGGCTTTTTCTGCAGTCTGTTTTCAGCCTGGTGTGTAATGACTCATGTGTGTATCAGTAGGAATAGTAGGAAACATTAATTGTTGAATTGGCATCAATATAGGTGACAATCATGAAAATATAAATATGAGGAACAAAATGACTGCTATGCAGTGTACTTTTGAAATAAAACCTCATCTTGAGGTCTGTGGAGGGGATGAACTTGATGGTGTGGACTTCTCTGTTAGTAGAGGGTCCAGATCTTGGCAAATTAATTCACTGGAAATTTGTTCTGAGAGGTATTTGGATAACCAGGCCATCTCATTAAGGCAAGCATAAGGTGTGCAAATAGATGACCTCCGGGTTTTTCATGTATTTGGTACCCTACTATCAGATTTAACTTACTTTATTGTCCACATTCCCAGTGGTGTCCTACTCTTAACTTGGGTTGTTGTGCAATTAATATTCACTTTCTTCTTTGACTGTACTAATTTATGAATTGTGAATCAAGAGGAACATTAACTGAACAGCATCATAAAAATGACCGTTGCATTCTCATTTAGGCTTTTGGTAGTAGGCTTCAGTGCTGATTGCAACAGGTGTTGACAAGCTGCAGTTCAATCCTGTGATGACAGTCAGTAAACAAAGTAGGCCCTATAAAGTTTGCATTGATGGTGGTCTGTTACACTAGAGAGATGAGGAAGAATCTGATTGAGTCTGTTGTGATTTTCCAAGTAAAACACATCATATGAGGAAAGGAATTTTCTAATGAGTGGTTTTTTGTAATTCTGTTTCAGTATTAATTTTGCAATTAGTTTTGATGTAGGCAACTACATAGACAACTTGCAAGATGTGTGATAATCTTTTTTTTTTTTTTTCCTCTGCTTGTACAGTAGTTATATGGCTACAGATTCCAGCTGGGTCTTAAAAGACCTACCCATCTTTCACATGCATAAGAAAATACAGCATTTTAGAAGAGCAATTCCTATTCCGCTTACTACTTCTAAGTGTTACTGTAATACAAACAAACAATACCACTGGGCATACAGCTTGCAAATCTTGCTCTCAGCAAGTCCAGCTGAGGGATTACTCAACCTACTGATGCTGAAAGAGCTGTGTATTGCAGATTTTTAATAAAAGCTTTCTTCACTTTATATAGCAGTCTCTGCAATTGGTTCACGATCTTACAAAGCAGGCAGCTGGATGACAATATTTCATAGAGCTTTAATAGAGAAAAGCCAGGTCTGAGAAAAATTAGTGTAGTAATTTCAAATGTTTTAATGAGATATAGCCTTTCTGTGAGCTCTGTCTTATGAGATTTGAAATTTATTTTATGAAAGAAAAGTGAAGAAAATACTCAACAGGCCAAAAAAAGACCTCGAGTAAAGCAGGCTTTGATGTTGTTTTAGTTTGTTGTAAACATTTCTGGACTTTTCACTGTAAATGAGTTGCTTTAAGAACATAAGTTTGTGTCAAAATGGAATATGAAAATATTTTAAGTGCTATTTTGGAGAATCCTTGGTGTTTTCCTATTGTACTAGATTTGAACTACGGGAAATAGATTTGCCACAAACTGTCTATGAAAGACTCTGCTAGTTTTAAATGGACACCATCCCAAAATTTTAAATATGCAGAGTAACACACTTGCCACGGGGAAAGTTGTTTTTCTCAGGATTGCCATGGTATGCTTTATTTTGTGTGCAAAAGATGTGAGCAGGTGGATTGAATTATTTGTTACTTTGGAGGCTTGGTTGAACTTCAGTTTAGATACTTTTGTGTATATTTTCAACCTTTAGAAATCTTTTCATCTTGCCAGTCAGGAATATACTCTGAATGCTGTTGGTTCCTGCATATATTGGTTTCTAAGTTTAAAATCTATGGTTTATCAATACAACTATTTCCAGCCAAGAAAACCACTCATTAATTTATGAAGTTTTTTTTGGCTAACAATGTCTGGCAGTGTTGGCAGCCAGTGGTTGGCATATCTCACTGTGGTGCTCCGATGAGACACAGGCAGCAGAGGGTCAGTCCATCTCAGGAAGGAAGATGCCAAAAATGTGGCATGTGTGAAATTGCTGGTCAGGATGAAGAAATACATAATTCAGTAAAATGTTGGGAGGGATGGTAACATGTTTATGGAACAGCACACATGTAAATTGTGAGCCATCTTAATTTCCCTGATCTGTTTACACACTTTTCTAGAGCCCAGTTCAACTTGATGCCAGCCAAAGGCAATATAAGTGACATGTCCTGGGAAGTTCTTAGTCCTGGGAAGTATTTCACTTCATCCGTATCTTCACAAAGCCAGAAAATAAGAGTCATCTGAGTTACGCTGTAATCAAATTTCATGGCCCACAATCTTTAGACTGTTATTGGCAAGCATCTTTGTGAAAGAGAGACTAGAACAACTTGGAGCTTAAATGACCTTTGCACGTAGCTCAAACTGTCTTCGATTCAGTGAGCTACCATCTTGCATAGCTTGTAGTTTTAACTGAGATAAAGGGATACATTTTGTCTTGCTGTTCTGAATATGCTGTTGGTGCCTTAACTAGCAAAAAATGTCTTAAGTAGGCATAAAATTCCCACTGTCTTTCTCAAACTGTTTTTATGTTTCAGTAGGGTAGCATAATGCTTATTTTTCACACGTACCAGGTAAGAACACAAGGGTCATAGAGTGATTTGTCCAGTGTCATCCATGGTGGTATAACTTTGTGAATCCCTACTTTTCAAGTCCTAGACAGACCCCCCTATCACTGAATAGCTTTCTCCTTTACTGCTGCTTTTCACTGCCAACAGCAACGCAACTCTTCTGGATTTGGCCATGTTAAGGTTATACTGTAAGCAAGAGGGTAACTGCTCTCTTTAATGCTCATAACAAGTACTTTTAATTCTTTAAGCCTAGTCAAGTTAGGCCCAATTGACAAGATGCTTGAAACAGCTCTGGGAATCAGAAATCTGTCTGTGGGAAGAGGAGGTCCCTCTACTGAACGGGGAAAACTGGGAATGGTCGGTGAACTGTGGAACGAGATATTTCCCCTCATCTCACCTTCTGCAATACTTGTGTTACGTTATTCGTGGTGTGTGCCAGTTGCTCAGTTCTGTCATTTGACCCCTCTATGTGTACTAGGTCGTATCTTGGCTCTGTGGACTCTGTTCACTATGCTGTGACTGAATTCTGTTATTTGTGTTATTGCACATTGTTGTGCGTAGGCAAGAAAGTACTTGGTCATTAAATGTTTAATCATCTGAGTAGAAAATATTCTGGAAAGGTGTTGCCTACAGTAAGAAATGAAGAACTAGTTGCAGAAGCGTGAATTTTTTTCAACAAAGACAGCAATGTTTCCAGAGTGCTACAGCACAACTCTATGTTATCCAAAGTTATCAGGTCAGCTGTTTTATTGCAGAAACTGCAAAAATGGTGTAGACAGAGTTCTTCCAGGTTTTGGGAAACAATAGTATTTTGAATTATGCCAGTAAGAAGCAGGAAGCTTCACAGCCATTATTGTCAGTGGAACTATGCTAGCATTTGGAATTTCATAAAACTTTAGCTTATTACTCATAGTTTGCATGGTATTTTTTGACCATGGTGATATACTTCCAAAGTAAATAACTTGAAAAAAAATGTAAAGTTCTCTTGAATAAGGTACTTAAGGAGAGGAGAAGGAAGAAGAAGAGGGACTCCTTTCAAATTTTAGACAATATCTGAAAGCTATTCAGTGTTAGATGATATTGATGAGGTCCCAATTTTTTTTTCTTTTTTTTTTTTTATACTAATGCTTTTCTGAAATCTATCTAGAATAAGATTTCTGGAATAAAGTGCTCTGCTCTATATCCAGACTAGGTATAAAATTTGTTTGGAAAGGACCTGACTTTTCTAGAATTTACCAGGTGGAAACCTTCCACTTCTTAGCAGCCTGTTGTGAGAGAGCAGTAGACTGCTGATGCTTGTCTGATTTGATGGTTGACTTCTGATAAGAAAACTTTAATAAAAATTAACAGCTGTAAATTGCTGACCAGCTTCAACTCTTATTGAGGTCAGTGGTTCTGCTCACTTGGCGTTCAGTATGAATCTTTTCTAATCAACAAAAGTACAGTGATTGGGAGATCACAGTCTGGGAGAATGATTTAATGAGAACATGTGCTCCATAGACCATGAGTTCTTGCTAATTATGAAGATAAATTTGGTTTCCAGTTGCAGAAAACAGAGTGCTGTTCACTATCAACTCAGACATTTGTATGTTCCAGTTAGGATGTTTGCCTGGATGTTGTGAAAGTGCTCATTAAATTCTTGGCTGAGGGTGGTGTCTTCTTTAATGAGCTAAGTCTGCTCAGACTGTCTAGACCAAGACTATTTCCATAGAGTGGCATGGGATTGTGCTTTGATCAGTATTCATAGTGTCACTTTTTTTTAATATGGCACAGAGTTAAATGTGTTTCTATTGCATCAGTGTACCACAAAGCGTGTATGTATTATGAGTTCCTCCCCACTGTCTATGCTTATGTGTGTGGTATAATTCAACAGGTCATACCATAATCCTTGAAACTAATGAAGTCTGATTTCCCAAAGGATTTGTGCTGTGTGTGTCCTAAGCACTACTCACCCTCTCTTTGTACCATCTCAGCGTCTTCCCATGGCCTTGATGTTGCTCCCCAGTGCCATTCCCTCACCCCATTCCTTCCCAGTTCCTCTTAGTCTTATCTGGACAAGTACTGGTATACCTTACTGCAGACTGGAATCTGGTCTTGTACAGATTACCTGGCTTTAACCTGTGTGTGTCTTGGACAATTATACCATCCATTCAGATATTTCTACACATGGATAAGATCCTCCTTGAGCCTGTTCTTCTCCAGGCTGAGCAGTCTCAGCTCTCTAAATCTCTCCCTGTAGGGGAATCATGTAGTCCTTCCATCATCTTGGTGGCCCTACGTAGTGCCTGTTCCAGTACAGCCATGCCTGTCTTTCAGAGTGCTTCTCTGAGCCTGCAAGTAATGGATGGTGGCAAAATTAAAGGTGGTGGATCTTTCTGTTAATTCCAATTTCTTTCTTTCAAATAATCAGAGAAAGCTGTGGAGAACTGCAATTTTTTTTTTTTTCCCTGAAAAGAAGCTAGGAAATATGACTCTAAATAGACTGCAGAAAATATAATGAAAGCATAAGGTATTGCTGTAAGGCATAAGGTATTGCTGTATGGCAGCATGTGTGACAGTGTCATGTTTTGTCATTGTGGAGCACATGTAGGCATGTTAATTCTATACTGTGTCATCATGACATCAGGCACAAAGTAGTGACCACAGCCTCCCAAGCTATTGCAGTGTCTGTGTTTGTGTCTGTGTGTGTGTGGAGCAGAAAGACCTGTGTTTTATGCAGCTGCTTTGTTTCACTTGAGTTTCTGGCTCATTCGTCTTCTCAGATTTTCCCCAAGGTCATAATTTTGTGCAGCAGATTGAATCCTGCCCTACCCTGAACTGCATCTGCCTGTGTCTGTTGGGCAGAACTCCAGCGACTTGCAGTTGGAATAAAAGTAAATATCAGCTGAGTATATGGTTTCACATTTAGCCTTAGCAGCTGAGTCTGACCTGTATATGCAGTATGCAGCTGTATGTGCAATAAAAATTGCAGACCAACTATGACTGTACCTGAGAGGTTCCTGATGGCTTCAGCCAAGCTTTCAGACCTCTGAGAGCTTCCCACAGTGAATGCATGCAGAAATCTCCTTAGATCTTCCCAGCTTTCAGTGTTGCATTGTTGAAATGAGTAATATGTCTGCTTATTTAGTTGTCTGGAAGGACAAAAATTGGATGTTTACATTCTTGGAGGGATATGATCTTCATAGAGACAGGAACATATCTTCTATCTATAGGCTATATTAAGATGCTAGGTTGATTTTGTGCAAAAATGTTTTTCTGTACAGACCATAGGTCGGGATGGTTTTGGAATAGCTTTAAAATGCCTCTCAAGAGAAACGCATCAGCATTTTGAGAACTGGAAAAAAAATCCTGGTGATTTTTAAGTTCTGGTGGCCAGTTAGGAATTAGATGTACATAATTGTAAGATTCACGGATTCTGCTATCGAGAAAAAAAGTCAGTTAATGTTACAGACAGCATTGTTGTGCATTCTTTAAGATAGTGACTTGACAGATAAAAGAATATGAAACTGGGTACAAATGCAATATTCTCAAAACACTGCTTAGCTCTTTGGTAGCATCCTCATTATTGTTGATGTCACTTCACACCCATGATGCAAAATTTCTGTCTGTGCTTTTGTATCATATAATATACTGTACACCTTAGAGCAAGCACTTGTGTGCGTAAGATATCAATGTAAGCATGATCAGAACAAATTGTAATTTATCAAAAAAAAATGCTGCTTTCTGCTGCTGAATAGTAATAAAATTCTGTGGGTTTTCTTTTGTGTTGATTTGTTTTGTGTTTTGCAAGATTTAAAGCCCTTCATATAGGAAACACTGAAACAAGTGCTTTTCCTGAGGAATTTTTTTTTCTCTTTCTAAAAAAATGTTTAATTTAAAATGCTGAATGTCTCCCTGGAATAACACACTTGTGCAGCAAGTCTGATTTTTAAACATAGTGATTTACAGAACAGAATTTTGTAATTAATCTTTCAACGTATTTTTGAGTGACAGGTTGATAAACGTTATTCCCATCAATGCAGCACCTCATTTGTTTCAACAGTTTAAAAAAGAAAAAAAGCGCCCTACCACAATGTCTCTCTCCCTTTCCTGCCAAAAAAAGACCAGCTTGTAAACCTAGAAGACTGGAAGATTTAATATTAAAATACAAATGTATAAGCATTTACCTGAATTGGGTGGAAATGTATACTTAATTCTAAAGATAGCAGTGCACTGTTAATTGATAAAAAGCAAACCTGATTTTTTTTAAATTGTCAAATCTTGTCTTGGCAGTAGAGCTTATGTGGATTTCACAGAGTCAATAATGCTCTTAGGCTACAAGCAATGCCCAGAATGGGAAAAAGAATTGGGTGGCACGCACGCAAACTGCAAAAACATGGTAATGTCTACAGATACACAGCTCTGTGAGAGTGACATTTTGTGAAGCCCTGTCACCAATGAAAATGCTGTGACAAGATGACAGCCAACTCACAAAATTGCCTTGCTAGCCTCTTGCAACAGAAGTAGCCCTGACAGATTTGAGTTCCACTACGTTTTTCACGTTGCCTACTACTTACCTGAATTTATCTGGCCTGCTGTGACCTGGACAAATTCTGGTGGTGGGAGAGGTTTCCAAGGGCCTGGTGGGCTGTCGGCTTGAAGTGTTGATGATGTTCCTTGGGGCCTTAGATAGGTTAACCACTTGCCGCCTCCTATAGCAGCTGTCTGAAGCAATTTTAGTCAGTTCTGTTTCATTTTGCTGAACTCCAAAGGCAGGTAAGACTTTTAAAGAAAGTTTTAGAGAAGAGTTTTCAAATGACACAACTGTGTCACTACAGGCCTTGGGTTCACCGGCTGGAAAAGTGGGTAGAATTCACATCGTCTGTATAGCTTTACACTGGACAACGAAACACTATAAATCTGCACAAGGGTGTTAGAGACCCAGTTTACATGACAGCGGCATACAAAATCCACTTCTGATCATCTGTATCCACTAATGTTTTGGAGACATCCAGGTGTTTCCTGGTGTTTTGCTTCTGTCACAGGCAACAGCGTCCATCTCCCCAACCTTAAAGCAAAGAGCAGCCTGAGGCCACACAAAGGAGTCTCTGAGGGGACATAGCTTTGAAATAAGACTCTGAGTGATAGGCTAATGCCATCCTGATGGAGAAATTTGATGTGATAAACATGATGCAAGGCAATATGCAATTAATGAAAGCAAAGCCCAAAGCTGTGATACAGCTTTTCCTTCTCTGTCCTTTGGCCAGAAGAAATTTTCTTAATACAGAACTATGTTCTAGCTTTGCTGCTGGCATCACAGTAAAGTAGAAATTCTAATACAGATTGCAGCTGGTGCATTTCCTACAAGAAATATTACCAATTTTAACTATTTCATGCCTCAAACCTTAATCTTAACAATGAGATCTCTGCAAGCTCCATAGAGACTGGAATAAAAAAAAAAGTGCAATAGAAAAAATAACACTGCCCCAGATATGAAGGTTCAATCTCACCTATTGCTTTCCAGTATTTTTCTCAGTGTATTTCCTATTGTGCACACAGCTATCCTTTTAAAATGGTATGAATGGCTCTTAAAGTCATCACGAGAATGGAAGTTTTTCTTGGGCATAAGCTTTTGACTTGCTGAAGGTCATATAAGGAGATTGGAGAGTTAAAGGGAAGTCCCCAGCCTTCCTCTTAGAAGTGACCAGGTGGTTGTGTGGTTATGGTAAATAGTGCTGACGTCTGTGCAGCACTGCATGGTTTTTAAATGCTGAGGGTAGTCTGGAGAGAGAGACTCATCAATTTATAGCTTTCCTTCCATGCCTCAGCTACTCGTCACTGCATAACTGGGAGTTTCTGGTTAAAAACAGGCTTCCCCTCATAGTAAGAGGTATAAATGCAAAACCACTTGTAGAAACACCAATAAAAAGGACAAATAAGTAGACTAATGTCACTGTATTCTGGAAATGCTTGTCAGTGGAGCCTTTGAGAGCACCCTGTGAAAATATCGCAGGCGGTGCTTCCTAAGAGCCTGGGAAACCCTTGCTAACCCTCTTGTACTCTTTACTTTCTTTGGGAAAGAAAAATCTGGCAGTTTTAATGCCACAGGGTATTGACAAAAAGACCACCAAAACCGTGTGCAATTTGGGGATTTGCCACAATTAGTCAGAAGTGTTTATTCATCTTTCTGAATACTGATTCTGACTTTACTTTATTGGGTAAGTGGCTTTTTCTGTGGCTCCAAGGTCTGGTCCTAATGAAACAAGTTGGAGGTATTGAGTGAGAAGCCCATGAATGGAACCATTGCTTTCTTTTATGGCAGTGTCACTGCTCTTGCTCCATAATGACAGTGCATGGGTGTGTAACAGCCTAACACATCATTTACTCTTGTGACAGATACGAATAAAATTCTGAATATCTCTGTCTACAGGAACCTGACTTCTTAATATGATTTGAATGGTCCTTATGTGTTTCATATTACTGCTTTGCTTATCTTAAGCGTGTTAAAGGCATCTAACGTGACAAAAGTCACTGCACTTGTGAAAGGTAAAAGCCAGCCTTTCAAGCTGAGTACAGCACAGTTTTCTCTAAAGGGCCATGGATGTCTTTTTATTTTATTTCTGTACTGTCTCTATGCTGGGATATTGTTGAAAATATATTAAAAAAAACCTCACCTTTGATTCAAACTGATAGTTCCCAACACAAATGAAAGTGGTGGGGAACAGAGAATGAACTGAAGTTTCAGCCTGTTTTTATAAAGGCAATTTAGCAAAGCAGCAAAATCAAAACTCTAAAATATCTTGGAATACAGAGTCAGTTACAGCTTAACTATTTTAAAAAACATGAATGCTATGACATTTGGATTCAGATAAAAGTCCAAGTTATGGGGGAATATTCAGAGACTTAGATCTTGGTCCTAAATCTTGACTCTTTTTTTTTTTTTAGAGTCCTTTGTAGGATTTGAGAGCTTTTTCAGTCCTTTTTTTTTTCTTTTTTCTTTTTTCTTTTTTATTGTTGGAAGAAAAATTGTATTCTTGAAAAGCCAGTCACTTGGGGAAGATAGTACATCTATTTATACTGCAGTTTGATTGATGAGGAGAGAATTTGATGCATTTCAGACACAATTTGAAAACTCCTTTCTTTCCATTACTTTTGACTTATGGAAATGAAGGAAAAATGAAGAGAAGGTGTCCTTGCAAAATAAAATTTGCGAAGAACAAAGGAAGGATAGGTAAGGGGTCTCTGCAAAACAAGATAAAGCAAAAGCTGAGAAGAAGAGTTTCAGTCAGAAGGATCTGGTCAAACAAACTTATCTTGCAAGTATATGGCAGGAGATGCTAGCTTAGCACCTGTGTGTAAATCTTATTTGCTGGGCAGAACAAAGAGTGATAGACTTTACAGGATACAAAGCTAGTTCTAGTTGGGCAAAACAACAAACTCTGAATCTAGATTACAAAGTATGTATAAACAAAGTAAATGAAGGGGGATGAGCTGATAGATGAATTGAGAAGAATGAACCCTGAGTATATCAGCAAATGGGGAAAGGAGGAAGGGCTCACTAGTGCTGGGGTACAGGGATAAAAGAGGGACTGTGTTCCCCAGTACTTTGAGAGACCCCACAGGGGTATGCCCCAGTGGACTCCCCATTTATTTGAATAAAGAAAGCTGAAGACTCTTCTCCATCTCTTTTAGGGATAAATATGATTGAGCAACCTTACTGGAGCAGAAATTTTTCTAACAAAATAATGAGATCATTCATAGAATCACAGAAGCATAGAATGGCTTGGATTTGAAGGGACCTTAAAGACCATCCAAAGAGATCCCAGAAAATTGCAAGGCTGACCAGGTACTTTCACTGATACTTTATGCTAAATAGAAAATTCAGATGAAGCTGAAACAATGGCAAATATACCATGACCTTCCCCTATTGTTATATATCATGGGTAGGACTTTAGGATTTTATCTGGACTTGAGAAGATAAGATTATTTCCAGATGCGTGGGCCCATTTTTATGCTGAGGTCTTTTCCCAGTACTATATCAGCATAAAGCAGGATGTGTGCATCAGGTGCAGCATACATCAGCATGCGCCCTCATCATGGCCACTCTGACGCTACAGTAGTTTGCGAAGGTGTGGAGCCAGGTGTGGTCCAAAGCTCTCTAGACAGCTAGGGAAGCAAAGAGTGCTGCAAAGTGCTGCAGTGTGTCTGGGAGGGGAGCGCAGGAAGAGGCTGAGTCTCTGGGAAAGCAGGCAGCTTGTGGTCCCCATTTAACACAGCTGGAAGATGTCATTGCAGTTGTTTCTGGAACGGGGTGGGAGGGCAGGGGCACGCAGAGCTGCTCATTTTACATGGAGCTGCTGATTTTACAAGACTGCTTATGCAGAAGATCCAGAATAAGCAGACTCAGAATTTCTTTCTATCAGAAGGCTTTCTCTAGATGTGCTGCAGGAGGGAATATGAAAAATGCTTTCAGCGGATAATTGATGTGGAGGAAAAAAAAAAAACAAACCAGCAGAAATAGATGTGGGTTAAGTAGTAGGCATAGTAGAATGGGCTGTTAGCAGCAGATCGTTAACAGCCCACAGTGATGCTGAGGACACTTTAATAAACCCATTTAGGAAGGATTACTGCTATTAGGAATAATGATCAGTGGCAGCAGTGTGTTTTATATGAGTAATGTGGATTAAAGCCACCAGTGATCTCTGCTGGAGCTTTTGTATATCTGCTGAGAATCAGGAATTTTTCCTTGATCAGAGCATAGCACGTAGATTGATAGTTATATTTTCACGACTGGAAAAAATAACAACAAAAATATCAGAACTGTCCAAATTGGGGTTGTAGAAAACTTGGACAATTATCCAAGAAAGCGTTTGAAATGTGGCAGGAAACAGTGAAGTTACAGTTCTAAAATTGCTCATTTCTATCCTATTGACCTGTCTCTGTTTGGAGACAAAGCCAGGAACAGAAGTGCACAAAGTGTTTCCTTCTTTCTTTCAAGTCATGGCGCATGAGAGTGAGCTGAATTACATGTCTTCTTTCAGACTCTGCAGGCATGCTGCAGCCCCAGCCAGCAGTCCAGTGCAATGTCACCTGAGTTTGCATGTGTGTCAAGGAGAACTGCTTCAAATGATGGAGCAGATTACCACTATTAAATTATCATTTACAGATGCAGAGTTTCGTTACTAGGGAAGTCATCCTTGAGATGTGTACTGTTAAGGGCAAATAAAACACTGCTCCGGGTTAATGCAGATGAGGCAGGGGCTTGTTTATGTTACAGAGCTTCAGAGCTTTTTTTGTTGTTGACAACAAAGTTGGTGAGGGGTCTGGAGCACAGGCCTTATGAGGAGCGGCTGAGGGAGCTGGGATTGTTCAGTCTGGAGAAGAGGAGGCTCAGGGGAGACCTTATTGCTCTCTATAACTACCTGAAGGGAGGTTGTAGTGAGCTGGGGGTCGGCCTCTTCTCTCGTGTAACTGGTGATAGGACTAGAGGGAATGGTTTCAAGCTGTGCCAGGGAAGATTCAGGCTGGATATTAGGAAATACTACTTCTCTGAAAGAGTGGTCNCTGTCTGGAAGAAGAACTTTCTTCCTCTTTATCTCCTTCATGGCTACGTATATTCTGTTCTTGCTTTGTTTATGTCCTCTTGAGTTGATTTACTTCATTTATTAATCTAGTTATCCCTCACCCACTCCAGAAACAAAAAAGTTAAGAGTTTTCCACAGAGTTAGCAATGTGAATCAATTGAGGAAGGACTCTAACAAGTGCTGAGGAAGTGGAAACCAGTAGCAAAAGGCAGCATGGAGAAAAAAGCAGGGTGATAGAGGGTGTTGAGATTCACTTTGCAGGAAGAGCTACTAGATAGTTCTGATGAGAGCAGTGTGACAAAAATACTAAGAAAAGAATTTGAAAGTTCTCAGAGACCTGCCTCTGTGGACATAGTGTAGGTGACTGTGTAGGAGGAAAACTGAGGTAAGGTGAATAAAGGTGTGAAATTGCAATGGAATTTTGTAGAGGCTGAACTCAATACATGTAGGTATCTGAACTCTCTTAACAGGTACTTGATGGATGTCTTAACTCTTGAAGAAATGAAAGTCCTTGCATGAAATCTTCTTCTGTACAGAATACTAACTTATTTAAATGCTATTGCTCCTCTTATTTAAGTAGAGAATATAGCTGACTAACTTTAAAATATTTTAAAATCTAAATATAAGATTTCTTCTGATATCTAGTTTAGTAAGTGGCATGGTGAAATATAGAGTGTACTGAAGGCTATGGTGTTAAGACCCCAAATCTTTTTCTGATGCATTACTATGTCTTATTTTGTAGACAGTGAGGAACCCTGGGTCTGTTCCGCAAAGTGCGTAAATGGAGGATTAATATATGCTCCTACAAACTTCTGGCAACCTTTGGAATTTGTTGCAGTACATGGTAACCAACAACATATGAGAAGGTCTCCAGGCTTGGCTCCCAGCAGGTAAACAAAGCGGAATGGAGTCAAAATGGAGTTTAATCACCACCTTAAGTATAGGGAACTGAAAAGAAATACAGCCCTGAAGAAGCTTTTCTGAAGTCTCCAGCAAAATTGGTGTTTTAAGAATATAAATCAGTTGTCCCTTTACTATGCAATATTTTATAATGATATAATTACATAATGCCTGATAGAATACAGTGGGATATTCTGCCATAACTTGAGTTGGTGTTAGCTAGCCTCTGGTAAAGAAATCTGGGTAGAATGACCCTATTTGTTGTCATTAAAGGCAGATCTTTCTTTCTCTTTTTTTTTTTTTTTTAAAGTCCTCAGAGAAGGAAATGAGAGGTTCACACTAGACATTATGGAGTTGCTACAGTGCTGCCTGTACAATAGATGCATTTGGATCAGTAATTTCGGTGTAATCCTTAACACTTTTTTTTTTTTTTGTCTAAACCAACAGAACAAGAATACATTGCTGTGACCTGCTTACCATCTTGGCATAAATTGCTAGCTCTGGGGGGTCTACGATTCTTTGTTTGTTTTATAGTATGACATACTATTGATGTCTTCATGGTATCTCATAAATTCATCATCACTGGCGCTAGTGCAACTAACTGAGTTTCATTTTCTTATTTTCTTTTTAAGTTTTAAGTGTTAATGCTCTTTTCTCTCCTCTTGGGCTGACGTTAATTACTTCAGGAAACACTTTTCCTTTGTAGCCCGAGGCCCTTAGTCTTGCAAGTGTTCAGCCAGTAGTGATCTGATAAGCTTAGTGCTGAAAGTACTCAGTGAAAAGAGATTTCATTTGTCTTGAATATTGGGTAACAAACTGTCAAGATTTCTTTTCCTTTTTAATACATCATTTCCAAACAACTTAAACATCAGATAGAACTAATATCCAGACCAAATAAGTGACAAGGTGTGGTTCAATGAAATGCACTACTGAGGTCTTAATTTTTTTTGTGTGTGGAAAATGCAAAGGAAGTGCTGTATGATTAGGTTATCATGGTTGCATCATACCATCAAGTTTTCACACCAAGTTATCCAAACAATGCATTATTATGTGATTTCTTTAGACAGACTTTCTGTGCAACAGCGTAGTATTAAAACTGAACTTAGTGGTTAGTTATGATGTCAAAGCAGGAGGACAAAGGTGTAAAAAAACAATGAAGATGCATGGCTTGAATTCAAACACAGCTTCAATTTAGGTAAAACCAATACGTCCCGAAGAAGGCTGAAATAGAGAACTGATTACAATTGAATTAAAAAGAACAGGTGGCTCTTGCCAACCAAGCGTATAAAATCTATGAATTTCCTTGAGTCCTGTTTTTTCAAGGCTTTTGCTGAGTTATGTTCCCAAACCTTCAAGCTATTTCAAATGCTCGGATTTTGAGACAGTGATTACATGTTCAAGGAGCTCCAAATCAAGAACCTGAAGCCCTGGTTCTTTTCATTTCAATGACCAACCTGTTTCTTTTTGTTTGTTTGATTTGCTTTTTAATTCACTTTTACTTAAATGCACTCACTGGCAGATACCTGACTCATTTCTGGAACCCTGTCATTGCCCAACAGAAACCTTACTGGATATGAGTGGAAGGACTGTTGTGTGACTCAACACAGAGGAGTGGGGAACTCAGGGCTATAATCCTGCTTTAGTCAGAGATGTTCCCATGAAGTCTAGTTTCATTAATTAACTAGACTAGTCTTTAAACGGGATTAATTACATGGCTCTAACTTCTAAGGCTTGCCGAATGTGAGAAATAATATGGTGGGTTATGGGAAATGCATTGATGGGCAGTGGTTTAGGATGTTCACGAACCTTTCTCTGGGCTACAAAGCAACTCTCATATGAGAAATTTTAGCACAGCAGTTCCTTTTATGTCTCAGTTTGTCAATAAATGGTCTGGCTTTTTCTGCAGTCTGTTTTCAGCCTGGTGTGTAATGACTCATGTGTGTATCAGTAGGAATAGTAGGAAACATTAATTGTTGAATTGGCATCAATATAGGTGACAATCATGAAAATATAAATATGAGGAACAAAATGACTGCTATGCAGTGTACTTTTGAAATAAAACCTCATCTTGAGGTCTGTGGAGGGGATGAACTTGATGGTGTGGACTTCTCTGTTAGTAGAGGGTCCAGATCTTGGCAAATTAATTCACTGGAAATTTGTTCTGAGAGGTATTTGGATAACCAGGCCATCTCATTAAGGCAAGCATAAGGTGTGCAAATAGATGACCTCCGGGTTTTTCATGTATTTGGTACCCTACTATCAGATTTAACTTACTTTATTGTCCACATTCCCAGTGGTGTCCTACTCTTAACTTGGGTTGTTGTGCAATTAATATTCACTTTCTTCTTTGACTGTACTAATTTATGAATTGTGAATCAAGAGGAACATTAACTGAACAGCATCATAAAAATGACCGTTGCATTCTCATTTAGGCTTTTGGTAGTAGGCTTCAGTGCTGATTGCAACAGGTGTTGACAAGCTGCAGTTCAATCCTGTGATGACAGTCAGTAAACAAAGTAGGCCCTATAAAGTTTGCATTGATGGTGGTCTGTTACACTAGAGAGATGAGGAAGAATCTGATTGAGTCTGTTGTGATTTTCCAAGTAAAACACATCATATGAGGAAAGGAATTTTCTAATGAGTGGTTTTTTGTAATTCTGTTTCAGTATTAATTTTGCAATTAGTTTTGATGTAGGCAACTACATAGACAACTTGCAAGATGTGTGATAATTTTTTTTTTTTTTTTTCCTCTGCTTGTACAGTAGTTATATGGCTACAGATTCCAGCTGGGTCTTAAAAGACCTACCCATCTTTCACATGCATAAGAAAATACAGCATTTTAGAAGAGCAATTCCTATTCCGCTTACTACTTCTAAGTGTTACTGTAATACAAACAAACAATACCACTGGGCATACAGCTTGCAAATCTTGCTCTCAGCAAGTCCAGCTGAGGGATTACTCAACCTACTGATGCTGAAAGAGCTGTGTATTGCAGATTTTTAATAAAAGCTTTCTTCACTTTATATAGCAGTCTCTGCAATTGGTTCACGATCTTACAAAGCAGGCAGCTGGATGACAATATTTCATAGAGCTTTAATAGAGAAAAGCCAGGTCTGAGAAAAATTAGTGTAGTAATTTCAAATGTTTTAATGAGATATAGCCTTTCTGTGAGCTCTGTCTTATGAGATTTGAAATTTATTTTATGAAAGAAAAGTGAAGAAAATACTCAACAGGCCAAAAAAAGACCTCGAGTAAAGCAGGCTTTGATGTTGTTTTAGTTTGTTGTAAACATTTCTGGACTTTTCACTGTAAATGAGTTGCTTTAAGAACATAAGTTTGTGTCAAAATGGAATATGAAAATATTTTAAGTGCTATTTTGGAGAATCCTTGGTGTTTTCCTATTGTACTAGATTTGAACTACGGGAAATAGATTTGCCACAAACTGTCTATGAAAGACTCTGCTAGTTTTAAATGGACACCATCCCAAAATTTTAAATATGCAGAGTAACACACTTGCCACGGGGAAAGTTGTTTTTCTCAGGATTGCCATGGTATGCTTTATTTTGTGTGCAAAAGATGTGAGCAGGTGGATTGAATTATTTGTTACTTTGGAGGCTTGGTTGAACTTCAGTTTAGATACTTTTGTGTATATTTTCAACCTTTAGAAATCTTTTCATCTTGCCAGTCAGGAATATACTCTGAATGCTGTTGGTTCCTGCATATATTGGTTTCTAAGTTTAAAATCTATGGTTTATCAATACAACTATTTCCAGCCAAGAAAACCACTCATTAATTTATGAAGTTTTTTTTGGCTAACAATGTCTGGCAGTGTTGGCAGCCAGTGGTTGGCATATCTCACTGTGGTGCTCCGATGAGACACAGGCAGCAGAGGGTCAGTCCATCTCAGGAAGGAAGATGCCAAAAATGTGGCATGTGTGAAATTGCTGGTCAGGATGAAGAAATACATAATTCAGTAAAATGTTGGGAGGGATGGTAACATGTTTATGGAACAGCACACATGTAAATTGTGAGCCATCTTAATTTCCCTGATCTGTTTACACACTTTTCTAGAGCCCAGTTCAACTTGATGCCAGCCAAAGGCAATATAAGTGACATGTCCTGGGAAGTTCTTAGTCCTGGGAAGTATTTCACTTCATCCGTATCTTCACAAAGCCAGAAAATAAGAGTCATCTGAGTTACGCTGTAATCAAATTTCATGGCCCACAATCTTTAGACTGTTATTGGCAAGCATCTTTGTGAAAGAGAGACTAGAACAACTTGGAGCTTAAATGACCTTTGCACGTAGCTCAAACTGTCTTCGATTCAGTGAGCTACCATCTTGCATAGCTTGTAGTTTTAACTGAGATAAAGGGATACATTTTGTCTTGCTGTTCTGAATATGCTGTTGGTGCCTTAACTAGCAAAAAATGTCTTAAGTAGGCATAAAATTCCCACTGTCTTTCTCAAACTGTTTTTATGTTTCAGTAGGGTAGCATAATGCTTATTTTTCACACGTACCAGGTAAGAACACAAGGGTCATAGAGTGATTTGTCCAGTGTCATCCATGGTGGTATAACTTTGTGAATCCCTACTTTTCAAGTCCTAGACAGACCCCCCTATCACTGAATAGCTTTCTCCTTTACTGCTGCTTTTCACTGCCAACAGCAACGCAACTCTTCTGGATTTGGCCATGTTAAGGTTATACTGTAAGCAAGAGGGTAACTGCTCTCTTTAATGCTCATAACAAGTACTTTTAATTCTTTAAGCCTAGTCAAGTTAGGCCCAATTGACAAGATGCTTGAAACAGCTCTGGGAATCAGAAATCTGTCTGTGGGAAGAGGAGGTCCCTCTACTGAACGGGGAAAACTGGGAATGGTCGGTGAACTGTGGAACGAGATATTTCCCCTCATCTCACCTTCTGCAATACTTGTGTTACGTTATTCGTGGTGTGTGCCAGTTGCTCAGTTCTGTCATTTGACCCCTCTATGTGTACTAGGTCGTATCTTGGCTCTGTGGACTCTGTTCACTATGCTGTGACTGAATTCTGTTATTTGTGTTATTGCACATTGTTGTGCGTAGGCAAGAAAGTACTTGGTCATTAAATGTTTAATCATCTGAGTAGAAAATATTCTGGAAAGGTGTTGCCTACAGTAAGAAATGAAGAACTAGTTGCAGAAGCGTGAATTTTTTTCAACAAAGACAGCAATGTTTCCAGAGTGCTACAGCACAACTCTATGTTATCCAAAGTTATCAGGTCAGCTGTTTTATTGCAGAAACTGCAAAAATGGTGTAGACAGAGTTCTTCCAGGTTTTGGGAAACAATAGTATTTTGAATTATGCCAGTAAGAAGCAGGAAGCTTCACAGCCATTATTGTCAGTGGAACTATGCTAGCATTTGGAATTTCATAAAACTTTAGCTTATTACTCATAGTTTGCATGGTATTTTTTGACCATGGTGATATACTTCCAAAGTAAATAACTTGAAAAAAAATGTAAAGTTCTCTTGAATAAGGTACTTAAGGAGAGGAGAAGGAAGAAGAAGAGGGACTCCTTTCAAATTTTAGACAATATCTGAAAGCTATTCAGTGTTAGATGATATTGATGAGGTCCCAATTTTTTTTTNTTTTTTCTTTTTTCTTTTTTCTTTTTTATTGTTGGAAGAAAAATTGTATTCTTGAAAAGCCAGTCACTTGGGGAAGATAGTACATCTATTTATACTGCAGTTTGATTGATGAGGAGAGAATTTGATGCATTTCAGACACAATTTGAAAACTCCTTTCTTTCCATTACTTTTGACTTATGGAAATGAAGGAAAAATGAAGAGAAGGTGTCCTTGCAAAATAAAATTTGCGAAGAACAAAGGAAGGATAGGTAAGGGGTCTCTGCAAAACAAGATAAAGCAAAAGCTGAGAAGAAGAGTTTCAGTCAGAAGGATCTGGTCAAACAAACTTATCTTGCAAGTATATGGCAGGAGATGCTAGCTTAGCACCTGTGTGTAAATCTTATTTGCTGGGCAGAACAAAGAGTGATAGACTTTACAGGATACAAAGCTAGTTCTAGTTGGGCAAAACAACAAACTCTGAATCTAGATTACAAAGTATGTATAAACAAAGTAAATGAAGGGGGATGAGCTGATAGATGAATTGAGAAGAATGAACCCTGAGTATATCAGCAAATGGGGAAAGGAGGAAGGGCTCACTAGTGCTGGGGTACAGGGATAAAAGAGGGACTGTGTTCCCCAGTACTTTGAGAGACCCCACAGGGGTATGCCCCAGTGGACTCCCCATTTATTTGAATAAAGAAAGCTGAAGACTCTTCTCCATCTCTTTTAGGGATAAATATGATTGAGCAACCTTACTGGAGCAGAAATTTTTCTAACAAAATAATGAGATCATTCATAGAATCACAGAAGCATAGAATGGCTTGGATTTGAAGGGACCTTAAAGACCATCCAAAGAGATCCCAGAAAATTGCAAGGCTGACCAGGTACTTTCACTGATACTTTATGCTAAATAGAAAATTCAGATGAAGCTGAAACAATGGCAAATATACCATGACCTTCCCCTATTGTTATATATCATGGGTAGGACTTTAGGATTTTATCTGGACTTGAGAAGATAAGATTATTTCCAGATGCGTGGGCCCATTTTTATGCTGAGGTCTTTTCCCAGTACTATATCAGCATAAAGCAGGATGTGTGCATCAGGTGCAGCATACATCAGCATGCGCCCTCATCATGGCCACTCTGACGCTACAGTAGTTTGCGAAGGTGTGGAGCCAGGTGTGGTCCAAAGCTCTCTAGACAGCTAGGGAAGCAAAGAGTGCTGCAAAGTGCTGCAGTGTGTCTGGGAGGGGAGCGCAGGAAGAGGCTGAGTCTCTGGGAAAGCAGGCAGCTTGTGGTCCCCATTTAACACAGCTGGAAGATGTCATTGCAGTTGTTTCTGGAACGGGGTGGGAGGGCAGGGGCACGCAGAGCTGCTCATTTTACATGGAGCTGCTGATTTTACAAGACTGCTTATGCAGAAGATCCAGAATAAGCAGACTCAGAATTTCTTTCTATCAGAAGGCTTTCTCTAGATGTGCTGCAGGAGGGAATATGAAAAATGCTTTCAGCGGATAATTGATGTGGAGGAAAAAAAAAAAACAAACCAGCAGAAATAGATGTGGGTTAAGTAGTAGGCATAGTAGAATGGGCTGTTAGCAGCAGATCGTTAACAGCCCACAGTGATGCTGAGGACACTTTAATAAACCCATTTAGGAAGGATTACTGCTATTAGGAATAATGATCAGTGGCAGCAGTGTGTTTTATATGAGTAATGTGGATTAAAGCCACCAGTGATCTCTGCTGGAGCTTTTGTATATCTGCTGAGAATCAGGAATTTTTCCTTGATCAGAGCATAGCACGTAGATTGATAGTTATATTTTCACGACTGGAAAAAATAACAACAAAAATATCAGAACTGTCCAAATTGGGGTTGTAGAAAACTTGGACAATTATCCAAGAAAGCGTTTGAAATGTGGCAGGAAACAGTGAAGTTACAGTTCTAAAATTGCTCATTTCTATCCTATTGACCTGTCTCTGTTTGGAGACAAAGCCAGGAACAGAAGTGCACAAAGTGTTTCCTTCTTTCTTTCAAGTCATGGCGCATGAGAGTGAGCTGAATTACATGTCTTCTTTCAGACTCTGCAGGCATGCTGCAGCCCCAGCCAGCAGTCCAGTGCAATGTCACCTGAGTTTGCATGTGTGTCAAGGAGAACTGCTTCAAATGATGGAGCAGATTACCACTATTAAATTATCATTTACAGATGCAGAGTTTCGTTACTAGGGAAGTCATCCTTGAGATGTGTACTGTTAAGGGCAAATAAAACACTGCTCCGGGTTAATGCAGATGAGGCAGGGGCTTGTTTATGTTACAGAGCTTCAGAGCTTTTTTTGTTGTTGACAACAAAGTTGGTGAGGGGTCTGGAGCACAGGCCTTATGAGGAGCGGCTGAGGGAGCTGGGATTGTTCAGTCTGGAGAAGAGGAGGCTCAGGGGAGACCTTATTGCTCTCTATAACTACCTGAAGGGAGGTTGTAGTGAGCTGGGGGTCGGCCTCTTCTCTCGTGTAACTGGTGATAGGACTAGAGGGAATGGTTTCAAGCTGTGCCAGGGAAGATTCAGGCTGGATATTAGGAAATACTACTTCTCTGAAAGAGTGGTCAGGCACTGGAATGGGCTGCCCAGGGAGGTGGTGGAGTCACCGACCCTGGAGGTGTTCAAGGAACGTTTGGATGCTGTGATGAGGGATATGGTTTAGCGAGAACCATTGGTGATAGGTGGATGGTTGGACTAGATGATCTTATAGGTCCTTTCCAACCTTAGTGATTCTGTGATTCTGTGATTCTGTGATCTAACAAAAGGAGTCTTTTTTCCCTTTCAAAAGATTTTAACTTTCAATTTGAAGATGTGTTTGGCTGACAGTTAGGGGGGAATATGTTTAATACAGAGCCACTGAAGCATAACAAAAATGGAGCTTATAATACAATTTTTGCACAGTAGATCATGCGTTAAAAGGAATCCTCACTGATCACATTTGTGTACATTTATGTGTATGTAAAGGAAAATGGAAGAATGTATGGGAAAAAGAAAAGGAAAAAGCATGAAGCCATTTCCCTGCTCTCCTTTTCCTGGTGCGCTTCAGTTCCTGCGACATGTGTCATGTTCCAGCAGTTAAGTCTTTGTCTAGCAAAGCTTCCACCGAGAAAAATATTTCCAGTAGATGTGAAAAGGGAAAAAATGGACTTACATTTCATTTATATTCATTTATATTTTGAAGGTCTTTCTGCAGGATCACTTTCTCAATGAACCTGTGTAGAGCCAACAAACTATATAAATAGTAACACGTAATTGGCCTCTGGCATCTTGCATGAGCAACAGAGATCTGACATTTGCTCAGAGAAAATATGCAAACTTGTCAATGCAAAACAGTGACAAAAGCTAAGCAGGGACTGTTGTGTATCCTGAGGACTGTCTTGCACATACAGACATTGTTAATTTTCAGTTTCCCATGAACCTCACTGGCCTAACTCTGCTGCCACTGAGAATTATGCTTACTGTTTTGAAAACCAGCCATCTTAAGGCAATAGTTTGGAGATTCCACCTCTCTTTCTAATAGCAGCCCAGTCCATACCTGAGTAGGGAGGGCATCTCCCTATTGGAAGGAGGAGAGCAATGTCATAGCATCCCCTGGAGCCCAGGCCGACCTGGAGTTCAGCATGGTGACAGATTTAAACCAGACATCTAAAAGGCTTTAAGTTACTGTCACTGTACTGAGGCCCTAAAGGTGCTGTTCCAGTCTCTAACCCACTTTCATCATCACCAGACACAAGCATTATTGTAAAAACTGGAGACTGCTTTAATATGTGGGGGAGTAGAAGTATCTGTTTGAATTACATTAGGATGCAAAAAAGTTGTCAAAAACCCCACATAGCATATCAAGTTGTTATTAACTATTATGACTATTCTGGTTAGGTTGCAGTTTCTCATGACTTTGCCTCATTTTAATCATTTCTTGTGCTAGAGTGAAGCACAAGATGTCTTTGTCCAGCAACATTCAGCTTCTACAAATAAAATGTCACGAGCTTGGACGTAGCAGGCATGCTACCTACCACAAGATTGGGCCTCAGTTGCTTGTAAATATGTCTTGGTTCCATGGAAGCATATTTTTATCTGAATTGTGGATATAAATGTAGCTGGAAAGAGCTTGTCTGTGCTTATTTTGCCTGTCATTTTGACCAATTATCGTTTTTTTGTGTGTGTGTGTGCCTGTCACTGTGTGCCATTGTTGTGACCCCTAGACTCATATTTTGCTCACCTTCAAACTCATCCTGTTTCCACAGCAACCAGGGGAGGCGACTGTTTACAGAGCTGATTTTAGGTACTTACAGTGGAGAGTTCACACCTGAAATAACAACATGCAAATTGCCATGCCATCAAATAAACAACCTAGGGAAAAAAAAGGGTTTTTATAATGCAGAAGCTTATTTTCTTTTATAAATTATCTGGGCTGTTGATAGATCCCTTCTGCCACCTCTTCTGTGCTGTCTGGCAGTATGATATAAACCTGTTTACTTATACCTTCACATTCCAAAACATACTTAAATGGAAAGCAAATCTGAGTTACAAGCAATCAAAGCTCTGCTGTATCTTTTTATTCCATCTTGTAGGCCAAAAAAATAGCTAATTTCTTGTTCTGTGTTGTAAGTGTCCCTCCCGTAATACGAAATGAATGCCATTAGTCATGAGAAAAAGTTATTATATAGTTTGCTTTTATGCACTCCAGGAATTAACTATTCAACACCTAATCCAGGTTGCTTGTGAGAAAGATTTTGGGAGGGCTTCATTTTTTTAAATCTAGGATTGAAAGTCATGCATAACTAGAGTCAATACAAGACTATGAAATGGCCTGGTTACTTAGAAAACAGTTTTCAGCTGTTTGATGTGGAAAGCCAGAATTCAGTCACATAGCTTTTCTACTTCTCGTTTTGTGGTCTGAAAAGATGGTGTTAATTGTCTGGTAAAACCAGGTATCTATGTTCCTCTGGTGTTCTCTAGCAGGATGGTAGCACTGAGGTCCTGAAGGAGCAGCAGTGTGAATAGCCATGTGGATGGGGCTGTCATTGCCAGGTTGCTGGCTGGGAAGCTCAGCCTGACAATGGGATTTCAGTGCAGGGGGATATGAGGTCAGACAGCCTCCTTATTTTTCCAGGAGGTGGTTTGCATGAATGAATGTCTGTCCATTCCCAGCAAGGATGCAAAGGAAATCATTTGCAAAAATTGAAAGGAAAATGTAGCTCTTCGTAAGGAGCAGCAAAGCCTGCCACAAAGCCCTTCACGCCCACTGAGGTTGGTATGCTGGTCTGATGTGACAGCCAGACCTCCAGCTGCTGACATGCCTCAAGCTTCGCTACCTGGCTACTGTATGCTACAACACCTATTGATTTGTGCACTTTGCAGGGCCATCTTGTGCATTGTGGCTGCTGTAACATCGGGTTTGGTTGGAAAAAATGGAGACTGATTTAGTCACAAAGTGAAATGTCCTGCCCACACATGTTAAACTTTGAGCCTGCTGCTTTTGCCTGTATCTCACACTGATGAGTCTGACACTTGATGAAATTAATGGGAATTTTGGCATTAACATCAAAGACCAGAGGCGGAAGAAAAATACATTGCAGAAAAAAAAGGGGTTGTTTTGGAGTCAGAATAAATATCTCTGGCTTGGAAGAAAGAATAGTCTTTGGCTTCACTAGAAAAGGTGGTTGTAAATCATACTTGCTCTTTGGTGCTGCCAGCTTGGGACAGTTTAGACCTTGAAATAAATAAAAGCAACTCTGAGGCAGCTCTTGGATTTATCCCAGCTGTTCATGGCCTCAACCAGAGACCCCTGGATGTCTAAGGCTTTTAACCAGGCTCAGAATACCACGAGCTTCTAGCAGTCAAGCCAGCATGCCTTATTTTGTTCCTGTCTTGGGAGAAGCAAAACTCCTTGGTAGCGGTAATAACTGCGACTTCTGTAGGAGGGAGCAGGCTGAGGGCTGATAAGGGGGGTGAAGTACAGGGGAGTATTTCTGCCACCACCAGATCTGAGATGTAATTTTTATCCTGGAGTTAGCAAAAATTCTACTATCCACAGAATGGATTTCCTGAGTGAGCTTTAAAACTTCACCCATAAGAGACTTTTGGAAGACCTTGGAGCTCAGAACTATGAATCTGCAATCACCGTATCTGCTAATACATATATTTCATATATACATAGTTAGATTTACATATAAATGACTGTCACTACAGAATGTGCAAACTCCAGCAATACCTTCCCCACCCAGTATGGAAATTCTTGTGCAATGTTTCAGGGAAGTCTCCAGGCAGTCCTGAGGCAGTAGCATGCATCCTAAACAAAACTGTGAAACAAACGTAGTCAAGGTGTACAGTGCAGAAACGCATTACGTGTAGAAAGTGTGTGATGGGTCTTTTCCTATGTGAGTTTTCATTAAGCATCATATGCCTAAGAGTAACAGATACAGTTATTACAGGCATCAGACATGTTTAAAAAAAATTTTTAAACTTTCTACAAAGACTACAAGAGAATGCCAAGTGGAAAAGAATTCTGTGTCATGATCTGTTTTAATGTTTCCCTCTCTTGTTTGCCATCTAACAGCTAGGATACTTAATGAATGAGCATCCTTTGTAGAAACTTCCTCTCTAGCTTTATATTACTAAACTGTAATTTTGCAAAGACATTTCAGAAAGCTATGATTTACCTAGATCTTTCAAAGACAGTATGTTGAGACCAGAGGTGACCTAGAAATCTAGAGTCATCATTGGTTGATGGATCACTAGAGCTAACAATAACAGGAATCTCAAGGTGCTGTATTTTCAGTATACCTGAAATATATATACTAGAATATATACTATATATATACTAGAAATGTGATACAGCTTAAAATAGAAGTCCGTAAAGCTGGCCCAGATTCCACATTATGATCCTATTATCAGAACCATTGCTAACTTTTAATGTATGTTACAAAGTGGGAAGGAAAATAAGGGAAACATCCCAAACGGCAAAGAAACAAAAGAACATGTACAGGAGATCTGGTGTGCTGTGTATGCCCAAGGGTTTAGTGCTAGTAAGGAAGAGCACAGAGGTCTGTGCTTGCAGACCCCCACTGCTGCCAGAAGAAGAGCATCAGCTGTAGACCCTGCTGGCCTGCCATGCCATGCACTCCCACTGTCACTGCGTGGGTCAGCCAGCCTGTGACGAGGATAACAGGATGTGGTGCAGGTGGCTGGGAGAGGAGGAAAGAGGAACAATGCAGCCATTCATTTCCTGTCATTCAGAGGTATTCTCACAGTCCCATCTCAGCATATAAATCAGAGCGGCAGATACACACTGTATTTTCTGTCTGGAAATGCAGTCTTTGTGTCTCTTTTTAGTGTGCGACTCTTCTAAGGTCTGACATGCTGAAGAGTTACAACCAGTGCCAGCCAGCTGCTAGCTAGAGTGGGAGTGAGCATCCGTGATCCCTGCTGGCTTTCAGAGTAGGTGGATGCAGGTACAGATGGAAAGCAGGGCTGTGGAGACCAGAGAGCAAAATGTTTTGCATCTAGGAAAAGAGGCTTGCTTGGCCTTTGGTTTCCTTCCTGTCATTCCACCCACATATGAAAAAAAAAATTGAACGTCCCTGACATGGTTTTGAAACGGGTGGGAGTAAGCCTAACAGCACTGCTATTATTAACAAGTTAAGAAATCCTTTTGAAAAATTATTTTTAAAATAGCCAGTCATCTATGTTCCCACTTGTCTGAGTGGTTACCTTGGTTTAAAATGTATCAGATAGAAATAAATGTAATGGGAGGAAATAATTAACAAGATCTAGGAGGATTTATTGCCCATGAGAATTAACGATTCTGTGTAGAAGGGTAGGTCCAGTTAACAGGAGATGTTCTCAAATGCAATTACATGTTACCAATGTTTCTTCTGTCTGTCCTTAAATGTTATATTATTAAGCTCAGAGATACATTTGGTTTCCTTCTTTATGCTGCGGAAGATACACATTAAGATAGAAATAGGACATACGCAGCTAAGGAAATTAGCTTCCTGATAGCAGATGCTTCCATGCAATTACAGTGTCCATAAATGAATAATCTGCTCAGATGGATGAATGAGATTCTCTAATATAGATGCTGTGCAGCATTTATAGAAAACTGACACTGTATTTGGGAAGCAGGGCATAATTTGACCTGTCAAGATACGAGGAAGTTCTGGTACATGCAACTCCAAATTCTGCAGCAGATTTCAGTTTATTTTGGCCTTAATACCAGAGGTGACTTCATGTTTCACCACACCCTTACTCTTTGAATTATCTGAATAAGAGCTCCAATTCCAGCTTGGTTTGAATGAAAGATGTATTTGACCAAAATAAATATCATTTCAGAGCTTTTTTTTTTTTTTAATATGGAAAAAAAATCTTTCAATTACACTGGAAGAAAAATGTTTTGGCACTTAAAAATATTTGAAAGATGAATGTCATTAATATTGTTGTTATTTTTATTAATTTTATTATTAAATTAAGACCTTAGGTAGAAGCACTTATTCTGTTTGTAAAAAATGAAGTATTCTGACCTGTAATGTTCTCTCTATTTTTTAGAGCTCATCAAGAATTAAAAAGAGATCCATATTAACACTTTTTTTTTTTTTTCCTTCAGAATGACCGTGTAAGCATTTACTAACCTAATTGTCCCTATCAAATCATGGGGCAATATGACATTCATACTCACCTTGTCTGACTCTTCTCACTCTTACCAGTCAAATGTGAATAGCTCTGTAAACAGCACTCATGAAATCTATCACAAAATCTTCCAAAACCTCCTGTTGACCATTTTCTTTGTATCTGGACCTTTCTCCCTTTCCTATTGCTTTTTTTGCTTCACTAGCTCATCATTGTGAGATCTCCACCTTGCTCATTTACACTGCCTGGAAGGTATCTCCCACCTGTACATACCCCTAACTCCCTTGAAATTCCCTGATTTTGGTTCACTTATGCTGTAGTATGAAAAAAACAAAACCAAACACCCTCTTTTTAGGTACTGCTTTTAGTTATTTTTCTTCTCTCTTCATACAGCTTAAATTAAAATATATTCCTTTGGCTGAATAAAAGGACTGTGATGGAAGTCTGGCTTCCAGCTGCTATAGTAGGTCTCCCTGCTGCTTCAGGAGAACAATACAAAGACCTCACGCTTCTTAGTTTCTTAAGGTTCTAATTCTGCCCCCCCCCCAAAAAAAAAAAAGAAAAATCTTGGGTAAGTTAAATTTCTCACTCTGTAAAATAACTTGATACCTATAAATACAGTGCTGAAGTTAAAAGGGAGAAAAAGGAGCAGATATGCATCTATTGCCAAATACCGCCTTCGGCTATAGATCTGCACTCCTTCTAAATTTAGAGACATTTAACTTCTAGAAGTGTTGTAGAGCTGATGTCATGGCATTTCTCATGATTGTCCTTGACAGTAGGAGGCAATTTTTATAAACCTGTCACCCTTATCTTGAATAATAGTTTAGATATAGATTTTTACACTTTCTTCTCTGGCTTTCAAATCGCTTTTGTATTTGGAAGACTCGGCACATTATTCCATTCTGAAGGCCAATAGTTCTCAGGCACTACAGACTGCAGTGAATGGAACTCATGGAAAAGCATCAGGACAGATAGTGTGACAGCCTATATGAACGCTCATACTTTCTGACAGCTCCATTTTCTCCTGCCATCTGTGTCCTCAGTATTTCTGGAAATTATGGTACATCAGCAGTTCTGTTTTATTACCCAAAGCTAAAGCAATTTAGAAAGATATTTGATATGGCAGCAGATTCTCAAGTTTCCACAGAAAAACTAGAATATTTAACACTTAAATAAAAGAAATTATACTTTGTGGGCTCATACTTACTGGCGTGCATATATTTAGAATCAGAAAATAAATTTCACATTTCTGAGCCTTCAAGTCTTTCACCAAATTACTTGGAGACTTTAAATACATTTTTAGCACTTTTTTTTTTTTTTTTTAAGAAAAAGGAAAAAAAAGAAAAAGAAAAAAAAATAGAAATTCTAGCTATCTTATCCTAAGAGAAAAAGCTCAGCATCATGTTTAAGCCTTGAAGTCTCCTGGGAGAATCCTTGAGACTCCTTGCAAAATCCTGGGGGTGTAACTTCTGTGGTACTGTTTCCTGCTATGACAGGCTGTGCTGACAACACCTCCTGCCAAACTGTCAACTTACCCCCTTGTTTGGCCCCATGGATTTTCTGTCTGAGTCAGGAGATAACTGGTAGGTAGGTTGGTTGGAGATAAATATAGCAGTATCTGTGGACAGTGCACTTTTATTGGCATCTGCAGACCATTGTTTATTCAATAAATGCCTTTCCTGCTTAAGTTCTATGCATAATAATGCAAGTTCTTGTGTATATTGTGCAGCAATTTTTTTTTGTTCGAAGAAGTTCAGAATTTGACTGCATTAAAATCAGTTGGGGTTTTTTTTTTTTTTCATTGATTTCAGTGGGGCCACCTCAAACAAGCCTCATGGTAGGATCCACAGTGATGTTTCCTTTATTCTCAAGCTCCATTCCGAAGGATATCTACTTGTTTCATCTCCGTGGTCTCATAATCTTTCCATTAAACCCTTCCTTCTTCTCAAGAGATCGTGTTTTTCCTGTTATGGGGCTATAAGGTTGAAAATTCATCTTCCATTTCCTTACATTTAGTTTGAAACAATACAAAATAACCACTGGCAAAATCTTGTTAGACCATTTGCAGATAAATTCTTTGTTACCGTTCCTTCCTTGGTTTATTTTTACTGGGTATTTTTATTTCATCTTTGTGAATATCAGGATGTTGTCAGAGATACCTTAATAAGTGCAACATTGATGGTGGACTCCAGGGCTTAAAAAGTATGAATGATACATACTTAGTGTTGACAAATCAGCATAAATACACTGATTTTCCTACCTGAATAGAGATGATTCAGGAACAATTAAGTCAAAGTCAGGGTGTTTGTTTGTTGGTTTGTTTTAGTGTATGAAATATACTGAAATGTAAATAAATGTGCAATTATGGCTTTTTTAAATATAGTTCTTTCTATGTTATTTTCACACAAATCTTAAGTATCAATAGAAAATGATCTACTTATAGATGTTGTAATTTTTTGTGAGAGCCTCCAACCAAAGCGATATCAGAACCTATTGTAACCACGTGAAATGGGAATAAACACAGTCCTTCCTCCCACCTATTTACACTTTTTATATCTGCTACAGCTGATAACACATGATAGAAGTGGGATGCCATGGCACATTTGTACCAACCACCAGACTGGCTCTGCTGATGAAATATGTAATATGCAGAACACATAATGTGACTCATCGGTTTGTTCCCATGGATGAATTGGCTGTTCAAAAGATGCTTGCATCTCCTAGCCAGCCCACCAACAGGGAGCTAGGCATGGGAAAGTAAAGGTTATGAGTCCTTCAGCTATGGCAGGTGAAAGCTGGCTCCAGGGAGTCAAGTGGGAAGGTCCTATAGATTTCATGAGGCTACATGATCACTCAGTGTTTGTAGATTAATTTAAGATTTCAAAGCATGGTAATTTTCTGTGGTATTCATGAGAAGCCTGGTGGACAACAAACAGTCCAGAAACAGATTCCCTCCCAGCAAGCACTCCTTGTTCCTGCTAACTTTTCTTAGGTCTTCCCCTGGGATCTGGAATCAGTTTTCCAAATCTGTCAGTGGTCAAAAAGCAGAGTCCCAAGGTGATTATTTTGTAAATAACTTCCACTTGCCTCTCCTCTCTTCTGGCTTGTAAACTACCTTTGTTCCATTGTGTTTTCCCCTTCTCATTACTGAGAAGATGACACAGTCTCCTAGAAGTTCTGAAAATGTCAGTCTGACAAGCAAAACAAAAATTGTCATTACTGTGTGGCAAAAATCTCTAGCAGCACACCCATTTCTGAACACAGGGGGCAGTTTTGGTCACTTCAGCCTTAGAAGAAAAAATTAGGACAAGAAATGTCATGGGAAAGGGAAACTGCTAACAAAATGATCGCAAATGCATGAAAAGACTAAGAATAAAGAGAAGCCTGTGATTTGGAGGAAGATGGCCTGAGAAAATTTGAAGAGAAATGTAAAATGTCTAGGAAATGATTATTCATCCCTTTCTTACAAAACAAAAATTAATTGACACTTGATGAAGCTAGCAGGGTATATAACCAGGTTTTTCACTGGAGGAGTATGAGGAAAAAATCATTGACACAGATCATAATTAATTCAAAAAATAATCTGTACAAGATTTTGAGGACAGGTATGTCTGTTTGTACTAAACCCAGAGGCATGGATCCAGTCTTCGTATACGCCTGTGCAGCTTGTATACTGATGATATATGGAAAGATATGATGGGACTCATCTTACTTAACATGTTTGCTGTATTTATATTATCCTTTCCCCAGGCATCTGTTACTGGCCATCACTGAAAATGAATACTGACTGAGATATGCTTCTTGTCTGGCCCAGAAAGGCAGTATTTCGTGTCACGACCTTGAAGACCAACACCTGATCTGACTTTGAGAACAGGAACTGGTGTATAGTACAGAGTGGGAAGGTATTCCCTTGCTCTAAATGCAGCAGGCAGACCAGCTCAGAGGTCCGCCTTACAAAGGAGGGAGACAGCATGCTGTGACAGCTGGTCAGCTGTAGGTCATGGCAGGCAAGGAGCCCTGACTGAGCAGTGGTCCTGAGAAAGTCCTGCATCATCACTTCCACAAAGCAAAATGTGTTTGTAAATCTAAAAGCCTATTGGATGTTGATGTGTAGCTGTATTTCACTTTTGGAGCATTCTGTTTTTAAGAAAAACGTGGCTTTCTTACAAAACCTTTTTTCCTCTGCTAAAGGAGAAGATAATTTTTCATCACTGATTTTCTTCATCTCCATTCCCTCAGCCCCCAGTGAGGTTTTTCTGAAGGTTAAGATCCTGCTCTGGTGGACACTGGAAATGTCACCTGAGATCTCCTGATGGTATTTTTAGACTATATTTTGGATTTGCTTTATTTACTCAAGTGGCTCTGGTGAGCTCTAATCTTGTAAAGATACATAACACGTGTGGTATGACAGTCTTGTAATATTTGCTATGAGGTTTTGCAGCAGACATCTAAGTGTAATTTGAGGCAATACTTTAGTAAATTAAATATAAGTATTCTCCCTGCTGAAGGCTACCTTTTAATGCTGACAAATATTTGTGTAGCTGCTTGTTTTTGTTAACCTTTTAAGATCCAGATACATCATCCATCAAGGAAAAAGGAGTGTACATCCTACTTGTAGCATATAGATCAGTAAACGCATTTTGCAGAGCATTGAATTGGACAGCCTTTGCCGTTATGGTGGGTAATCAACAGAGCACAAGCTTACAATGTGAACGTAGAGTCATAGAATCACCAAGGTTGGAAAAGACCTCCAAGATCATCCAACTGTCCAGCTATCACTATTATCCTCTGCTAAACCATATCCCTCAATACACCATCTAAATGTTTCCTGAACACTTCTAGGGATGGTGACTCCACTGCCTCCCTGGGCAGCCCATTCTAGTGCCTAACCATTCTTTTGGAGAAGTTTTTCCTAATGTCCAACCTGAATCTCCTCTGGTGTAACCTGAAGCCATTCCCTCTAGTCCTATCGCTAGTTACGTGGGAGAAGAGGCCAACCCCCATCTTGTCACAACCTCCCTTCAGGTAGTAGTAGAGAGCAATAAGGTCTCCTCTGTGCCTCCTCCAGACTAAACAATCCCAGTTCTTTCAGCTGCTCCCTGTAAGACTTGTGCTCCAGATCGCTCACCAGCTTTGTTGCCGTTCTCTGAACACACTCCGGGGGCTCAATGTCTTTCTTGTTGTGAGGGGCCCAGAAGTAAATTCAGTACTCAAGGAGTGGCCTCACCAGTGCTGAGTACAGAGGGATGATCAATTCCTTGCTTCTGCTGGCAACACCGTTTCTGATATAAGCCCGGATGCCATTGTCCTCCTTGGCCACCTGCGCACACTGCTGGCTCATGTTCAGTCTAGTGTCAATCAACACCCCCAGATCTGTTTCTTACATGCAGTCTTCCAGTCACTTTGCCCCAAGCGTGTCGCATTGCCTGGGGTTGTTGTGACCAAAGTGCAGGACCTGGCACTTGGTCTTGATGAACTTCATCCCATTGGCCTCAGCCTTGTGATTCAGCCTGTCCAGATTCCTCTGTAGGGCCTTCCCACCCCCAGGCAGGTTGACACTTCCTCTCAGCTTGGTGTCATCTGCAAACTTATTGAGGGTGCACTTAATGCCCTCATCCAGGTAAGCAATAAAAACATTGAACAGGAGTTGTCCCAAAACTTGTGTGAAGGGAGTTTGTTTCTTGAATGTGTGAGAAGAATGACAGAGTAGGAACAGAAAAGCTGAAGAGACCTTGTATGTGGCATTGGTCAGAGCATTTGGAAAGTACTCTGTCCAATCTTTAAAAAGACCTAGGTAGACAGTTGAAAATGAACTCAATGAATAATAATGTTTTGGAAAAGTTTTTGCCTAATGAGGAATGTCTTATTAAACAGGTCAGATGCCATTGTTTTGAACTCTCTCCTGTGGCCACAAAACATTCTCAGGCAGATGCTCAAACCAGGACCATGCAGATGCATGCAGACAGGTTGCTCAGCAGCCACAGCCTCTGCTCTGTATTTCTTCCCGTTAGATGGAGGCAGAAGGTAGGCGCTTCCGGCACATTTGCAGGTTTTGAGTGCTCAAGAAAATCAATACACACAAGATGTTCTCTGCACTGCTGTGTTTATGTCCTGTGCCTCCAGTACAGCCAGGTATTGCAGTACAGCCAGAGGTCATCTGTACAGCTTCCCGCACCAGGGACACTCAGCCCATGAGACGTAAAAGCATGGAAGGAGGTATATGTGGTTACAGAGGGTTCTATAGTCTAGCAGATAAGGGATTCAATCACTGGCTAGAGGCTGAAGCTAGTTTCAAAATTACTATAATTATCAGGGCAACAATGCAATTAGGGATGCTGTGGATTTTATATCCCTTGATGTTTTCAAATCTAGCCTGGATATCTTTTCACAGAACAATGCTTTAACTCAACCAGGAGGCACTTGACTTAACAAAGGAGATGCATAATGACATTTTATGCACTGTGCTTTTCAGGCTGTTAGTATTTCTTAAAATCTGGAACTCTAATGAGATGCTTTGTCTTCACAGTCAATTATTTTAGCTTTTCATGCACTGGAACAAAATAAGACATAAAGAAGGCCAAGCAACTCTACTTCTAGTAGAGTCATTTTCTTCAAATGTCTGAATTAGCTGCTCTTTGACATAAATATTTTGGCATTGACTTCTGATGTGAATCACAGCTGATTCAGACTTATCAAGAGATAGAAGCCAAAGAAGTTTCTTAGATACCCAGCAAATGAAAGAAAATTTAGGTAATGGATATTTTTTGCTACTTTTCTGACTGAATTAAAAAATGGAAAATCCTTTTTTTTTTTTTTTTAATGTACTTGCCCTTCCCCTGTCCTCATTAATGGTCCTACCTATCCTCCAGCCCATTACATATAAACGACTGAAGATTCTTGTTCTTATTCTGTGGCTTATAGACACATAATTGGGATGTATAAGAATGATATAGAAGGACTTTTTATAAGATTCTGTAGTGACAGAACATGGGCCAGAAGTTTTAAACTGAAAAGGGTTAGTTTTAGATTGGATATAAGGAAGTAATCTTTCATGATGAGGGTGGTTAGAACAGGAAGCTGGAGAAGTTGTGGATGCCCCGTTATTGGAGTTGTTCAAAGCTGTGTTGGAAGGGACTGAGTAAATGGATCTAGTGAAAGATTTCACTGCCCATGGCAGATGATCTTTAAGAGTCTCTTCCAAACTAGACCATTATGTGACTCCATGTTTCTTGTTGCCTTGTACTAATAAAATACTAATACCTCCTTTCCTCAGTTGGTCTTTAATATTACTGATATCCTGTTGACACAGAATCACAGAATCATCTAAGGTGCAAAAGACCTTCCAGATCATAAAATCTGTCATAGTTTTGTATTGGTAGAAAGAATCACTCCAGGGTGAAAAATAATGGAAGTGATGCGTGTCTCATAAGACTTAAGCACAATGATGAAGATCAAGTTTGTTTTTGACCAACATTCTGCTTTCTGTATGTTCATAATATTGAATAAAGTACATGAAGTAATACCAAAAGGGACAAACATTTAAATTTAAGATCAAACACTTCATTTTTCTAAGTTCCTAACTTTTCTAGAAAAGCTTTATAATAAACCATGACTTTGCCAGAAATATCATGGGATCAACTTTCAGACTCATAGAATATGGGATCATGTATACATCTTGATTTATAGAGGATTGTTTTGAAGCCTTCAAACATGCTTGAAATTCAGTGTATTTTGAGGAAATTCTGATTTGAAAGAATTTTTGAAGTACTTTATTATTATTACCTATGTATGTTTTAGAGTTAATTGATAATAAATCCTTCCTGCATTGTTTTAAACGAGAAATTAAAATTATAACAATAAATTACATTGTTTTGTGCATAAATGTACCACTGGCAACAAATGTAATAATTTCATTAAAATACTACATGAAGTTCATAAAGCACAACTCTTCCAAACAGACCAAGGGGACAACAGTGGTACACTTTGATGACACGATCCATACAGTTTACGTGATTTTTTGGGGGGACATCTTGTACATCTTGGTACACTGCAGTGATTAGACTTACACTTTGGATCGCTACACCAGGTTATTGTAGAGACCTGTGTGAAACTGATTTCCTGAACAATTAAAAAGAGCATTTACACAGACGCCCTTCTTGTTCTTGCCCTTACAATAGCAAACTGCTTCAGCCCTTGACTAGATCTGGAGAATGAGATCATACTTTGAATATAAGGAAAAGAATTACAGGCCTCTCTCTTTGTTAAAGAAAATTGTCATGGGAATGCAACAGAAGCTATTGTTTCACAACTTGGACTTGGAATATTTAGTTTTTGTAACAACTTATTTTGTAAAAGTTTCTGCAAAACAGAAAACAGCTCTGTCTTAAGTGGGGATGTTTTTTTCCCCTTGTCTCCTTGACCTAACAAACTGCTCTAGTGGGAAAATTTAGTAACAGCTGGATTGCTCATTAATCAGTGGTAAATTAAGAAAATGACCTAGGATTGGTTATCAGCTGGATTTTGCAGTCTGCTGAAGAAGTTACATCAGTCTCCAGACACTGCAACATAAGGTAGTATAACACAGACATCCCCAATTAGGGATCTCCTGGGGAGAAGGGAATGGAGAAGAGAGATTGATGGCACCATTGTTTGTTGAACGTCATCCATGAGGAGTCTATATGTTAGCATTCTAACTTGCAGAAAGGTAGCAACGAATTCGTGTGCTATCACCTCAGTATCTGTGCCATGCTGACATCATAATCTTGTGCTGGTGGCAAAAATCTAGCATTGCTTGCTAGAATGATGAAAATCCAAAATGATGTTGCTCTCATCGGTTTTTACAGAATGTAAGTGCACAATTCTCTCCATTACACTTGCAATGACAGCTTCCTTTCTGACTCAGAATACACAAAATATATGGTATACAGCCCTTTCCTGTAAATGCTTTGTAGTGGTGTCTACATCAGAATTGCTATAAATATTTTGTGTAGGTTTCTCTGAAAGTAATGCCTCCTATTTATTTCCATGAAAACTACAACAGAGCACAATAACACTATTTGATTGATAGAACAAACTCTCAGCTACAAAACATGCTTTTTCAACATCGACACCACCTTTAGCCAAGCATCTTAACCCCTGATGAACAAGAGTATGCATGCCATGCTCATAAAAATCTGCACCAGTGGAGGTGACCACTATTGCCGTCACCACTGCTGAAACGCACCACCCACAGTCTCACTGTGCTCACATCCACTGTTGGTCTCCATAAATGTTCAGCAAACATCAGTGAACATCAGTGTGTGCCTCCTTTGAGTGGAGGAATTCAGTGACGCACCTTTGCTCTATATGCACTTCCATGTCAGGCGCCATTTTGTCAGAGTGCCCCTCTGCTGCCATGTGTTGCACAGCAACAACATGTAGTGGAATATTGGTGGGAGGGTTCAGCCTCTACTGCCATACCACCAACATCTGCCTCTGATGTCGTGGACCAACATCATAAAATAGAAGGCATAATTTTTGGAGCAGGCCTCTTACAATACCTTTCATTTGTCATTTTTTCATTTAAACTTGAATTTTGGATTGCCTACACTTTTCCAAAAGCTTTTTTTTTTTTTTTTCTTCTTTTAAGTAACCATAATTCTTGTATATCACCTTTTAGACAGATTTCCTAAGGAGCTGAGGTTCCTGTGGCAGCAAAGGCTGTATCTCCAACTGTAGATCAGTTCCCTCTCCCCTGGAAACTGCAACCTGCTGGCCAAATTTAATTTGAAGGAGATGATAGAAGTCTTAACATGGAATATACCTCCCACTCCAGGCCCCCCTCCCTCTTTTTTTTTTTTTTTTTTTTTTTTTTTTGAAAATCAGTAGCTGAAGAGAGGAAAGAATCATAGCCTCAGAGAAAAAGGCAGCTACTCCTCAGCTGTCTGATGGTCATTTGGTAGCAGCCAGTCTTTGTGTATGAAGATAACTGGTCATGGCATATTGGTGATGTGAAGGAATGGGCTAACAGAGGTTACTATAGACACAAATCTGGAGTAAACAATACTTTTGTTAGTTTTGCTCTTCACTGAAGAATGTTTTGGGTTTATAACATCTTGTGTGCTTTCAGCTGCAATACAGTGACAATCCCTGAAACTTAAATCCACTTAGAATAGGAAGTTTCTGAAATTTTCATTCTAGATCTAATCACTATTTTAATCACCACAAGACTTCATGTTTGGAAATTTTTCTCCTTTTGTCATAGAATCATAAAATTATAGAATTATTTGAGTCGGAAGGGACTCTTAAAGGCCATCTAGTTCTACTCCCCTGCAGTGAGCAGGGACACCTACAGCTAGACCAGGTTGCTCAGAGCCCCATCCAGCCTGACCTTGAATGCCTCCAGAGATGGGGCATTCACCACCTTTCTGGGCAACCTGTGCCAGTGCCTCACCACTCTGACTGTGAAAAACTTATTCCGTATGTCCAATCTAAATCTCCCCTCTTATATTTTAAACCATTTCCCCTTGTCCTATTACAAGGACAAAAAAGTGCTAAAGAGTCTGTCCCCTTCCTTATTATAGCCTCCCTTTAGACACTGAAAGGCTGCTGTCAGGTCTTCTGGAGCTTTCTCATCTCCAGGCTGAACTGCCACAGCTCTCTCAGCCCATCCTCGTAGGAGACGTGTTCCATCTCTTGGATCTTTTTTATGCACCCACTCTAACAGATCCATGTCTCTCCTGTAGTGAGAACTCCACATCTGGATGCAATACTCTAGGTGATGTCTCAGCAGTGCAAAGTAGAGGAGCAGGGTTACTTCCCTTGAACTGCTGGCCATGCTTCTTTTGATGCAGTCCAAGATATGGTTGCCTTTCTGGGCTGCAAGGGTACATTGCTGGCTCATGTCCAGCTTATCATATACCAGTACCCCAACTCCTTTTCGTCAGAGCTGTGCTCCATCCTTACATCCTCCAGTTTGTTGGTAGCAGGGGCTGCTGTGATCCAGGCGCAAGACCTTGCACTGGGCTTTGTTGAACCTTGTGAGGTTCTCCTGGTCCCACTGCTCGAGTCTGTTTAGGTCTCCCTGGGTGGCATCCTGTCCCTTGGGTGTGTCAACAGCACTACACAGCTTGGTGTCATAGAATCATAGAACTGTTAGAGTTGGAAGGATCCTCTTAAAGCAGTCTAGTCCAGCTCCCCTGCAATGAACAGGGACATCCACAGCTAGATCAGGTTGCCCAAGGCCTTATCCAGCCTCACCTTAAAAGCCTTCAGGGACATCAATCACATCACTGGGCAACCTGTTCCAGTGCCTGACCACCCTCACTCCACCTGGGATGGAGAACTCTTGTTCCCTAAGAAAAGCTTCCTTAAAGATCTGACAGCTCTGCTTTGCTCCCTTGTCCTTGAGGGCAAGTTCCCACAGGGTTTTGTTGACTAACTCCCTGAAGAACTGGAATTTGGCTTTCCTAACATTAAGCTTCCTGATTTTACTCTTTGCCTGCCCAGTATCCTTCAAGAATTTGAACTCCACTGTTGTATGGTCACTGCACAGCAGCCCCAGCAACCTCCAATCCCAATGTCACCAGGTAGTTCAGTAGTGTTGGTGAGTAACAGCAGATCCAGCACTGCACCTCCCTGGCGGGGCTGTCTATTACCTGGCTCAGGAAGTTATCCTTCACACTTTCCAGGAGCCTCTTGGGTCGCCTACAGCATGCAGTGCTACTTTTCCAGCAGATATCAGGGTGATTGAAGTCCTCCAGCAGGACGAGAGCCTGTAATTGTGATGCCTTCTGTAGCTGGAGGAAGAAGACTTCATCAACAATCTCCGCTTGATTAGGTGGCCTGTAGTATACACCAATGACAAGGCTCCCTTTGTTGCCTCCATCTCTAACTCTCACCCATAGGCTTTTGACTTGTTCATGGCCATTCTTCAGGAGCAGCTCTTCACACTCTATTCCTTCCTTGATGTAGAAGGCAACACCTCCTTCCCCTCCTTCCTCACTTGTCCCTTCTGAACAGCTTGTAGCCATCAGTAGCCATAGTTCAGTCATAGGAATCATCACACCAGGTTTTGGTAACAGCAACTACAGAGTTTTCCGGTAGAATGGTGGCTTCCAGCTCCTCCTGTTTGTTTCCCAAGCTGTGTGCATTGGTGTAGAGGCACTACAGCTGGGCAGTTGGTCTTATCAGCTTCTTGGAGGATAGCTCCTTAATTCATCTGAAGTATTTACTGTTAGTCTCCCTGCTATCATCATCATAAGATACAGTAGGTTGAAGGGCCCCTGCTAGCACCTTATCCCTCTAACTTAGTTATGCTATCCTTCACCTTGTTATGAGCAGGCTCGCTATCACTCCTTTCCCCCTACAAAACTAGTTTAAAGCCCTGTCAAAGGGCCCAGACAGCTTCTGGGCCAGCGTTCTTTTCCCTCTGTCACCTAAGTGGACCCTATCAGCAGCCATCAGGCCAGGTGCCGAGTGAACTGCCCTATGGTCAAAAAAGCCAAAATTCCTTCAGTGGCACCAGTCTCTGAGCCACATATTTATTAGATGGATTTTCCTGGTCTTCTCAGTATTCCTTCCTGCCACTGAAGGGATAGAGGAAAATACCATCTGTACTCCTTCTCCATCAACTAACTTCTCCAATCCCCTGAAATCCCATTTGATAGCCCTCAGGCTTCTCTCAGTGACTTCATTGCTGCCAACCTGAACTATCAGTAAGGGATAATAATCTGAGGGGCAATCCAGCCTAGGGAGTCTAATAATGTCCCTGACCCCGGCCCCAGAGAAGCAGCATACTCTCCTATGAGTAGAGTCTGGCTGACATATGGGGCCCTCTGTTCCTCCCAGAAACAAGTTGCCCATGATAATTACCCTTCTTTTCTTTTTGATGGAGGCAGTCTTGAGGCATGGAGTAGATCTCCTTGCCCTAGACAACCTCCTGGGTCATCCAAATTAAGTCATCTTAGGAGTTACATTAAAAAAAAAAAAAAAAAAAAAGGTGACAGGATTTACTAGGGTAGTACATCAATAGACTGAGATCTTTACCACTTCACATCTTGAAGATCTGCATGACCCTGTAAAAGATAGAGACTTAGGGTTTCTGTCTTTCAACCTGTTTTTGATCTGCAGCTCTATGTACATTTTGCCAGTGGATATGTAGTGACACATTTAAGCATAACATGATAGGTTTGTTTTTACCACTTAGCTCTGTACACCTTTTTGAAGTGGTTTGTGGATGCCCAGAAGTCTGTGCACAAAAGTTTGTAAGCCTGTACTAATGTAAGCAGCAAGTGTTAGGGCACGGCAGTGCTGCTGGATTAGGTGGTGTGGCCAGTGTTGCCTGGGAGCACTGAGGACTGCAACAGTCTCTTGGGTTTACTACCAATTGCATTTACTTTGGTTTTGATCTTCAAATCTCAATTTACTGTAATCGTTGAACAGTGTATTCCTTCCTGTTTGTTTACTGATATCCAAACATCGTTTGAAGGAACACCAAATGTTCACCAAATCAAAAGGCTTTCTGCTCTGGTGTCATATTCTCTCTCATGTCCCTTAACTGTGTGTAGAAAAAGAGCTCTAGAGCAAGATCACTGAAGGAACTGGGTCCTAAGGAGAAATAAAGAGATAGTCAAACTCCTCTGCTTTGAGTAAATGGCTGGTAATGCATTTGTTCCTGCCTAAAGGCAAAGAGTTTGTGAGAGACTCCAGAACTTCTCTGGTCATGGTGGTGACCTGCAGTGCAGCAGGGCCTGGGGCATGACATGTCAGGCAGCACAGGCAGGGAAGACCAGCTCTGCAAAACAGCGAACTGATATTTTGGGTCTCTGCAGGTCATCAGACTCTGGTCAGTCTGGGGTGGGCCAGGGGGTCGTGTGGCTGACAGGAGGATGCACCTGGAGAGGAAGGGCAGCAGACACATGTCCCTTGTGCATAGAGGAGCTAAGATGCATCCTGAAAGCCTGCAGCTTCCATTTTGGCCCTGGTTAGATCTCACAACTTTGAACAAATAAATCCTATTCCCTGAGGAAGAGCTCAAATGTTTGTGTGAAGCTTTGTGATAGTAAAGAAAGCTATTGAAAGGAGACATAATGCTGCATGATTTGCTTGTTCATCCAAATTCAATAAAGTCCTTTGTATACAGCAACTGCCTTTATGCAAAATAAACATCTCTAACAATGAAGCAGGTTACTGGAGACTAATCTACTTTCTTGGATTGTTTCTTAGCAACTACAGCTGTGAATTAGTTGCCAAGCAGTCCAGCTTAATGCTTTGCAATGAAGCAAGAAACAAAAAAAATAAGTGAAACAAAAGAGTGCAAGACTGAATTGTAAAGTTAAGTGCAGGCTAATATGCAAATATTTGTTGTTTGTTCTGTAAGGTCATCAGCTTTTATTCTTATGTTTTTTAAAAAATACCTGTATTTGTGATTGAAAGTTTCACTGTCTCCTGGCAGTGGGTACAGTCTTGTGCTGCCTGGCACAGCCACACTGCCAGGCTATGAGCAGGGGTGGCAACCCAATGAGGAACAACCCAGGCACAGAACATCCCCTTGAGACAGTGGTCCAGGTGGCACAGGCTCTAGCCTCCAAACCCTTTGCCTCCAAATGGACTGAAGGCAAAGGTTCTGTATTTCTCCTTTGTGAAAATGTTTTGTCTACATTCATCCTCTCCTCCTTGCTGGAGTGGAAGCTATTTTTTGGGCAGGTGGGGAAAGGAGGTGATGTGGAGCTCGGTTCCTGGAGACACACTGGAGATCTAGACCTAGGGAGGGAAGGGCAGGTGTATAACTGAGGCTAAGAAACTACAAGGCTAAACTGGGGGGCTCACAGAAGGAGAGAGTAATGTTAAAAGAAAAGGGCTGTTGGTCACTGATTGGATTCTCATACCTCAATTGAGAACACCCTTGCCTGGCCAAGGGAGCACTGCTAAGAAACACAGGTGGCTTCAAAATCAATGACAGGGGCTTTTTCAGCCATGCAGTGGAGGGAGGAATTGAGGGACTCGGTAATCCATCCTCATTTGCTGGGGCCAGATGCATGACCATGGTGATACCGTATATCTAAGGTCTGGATCTTAATATAAATTGGTTTATGTCAATGTCTTCCTCAGGGCATTAGCCTCAGTGCTCCAGATGGTAAAGTGCCCTTGGTACAGAAACCATATGGTAGTGTATAGGAAAGGTTCAGAAAGGAAAAAAAATACATTGCACTTCTCATTTCTCGTAACAATATGGTCAATGACATTGATGTCATTATGTGCCATTAGTTGATGGCATGAATAACAACAGTGTCATGAGCTAGCATAATCTTTACTGGCAAAGAATAGGTACAGCACATCCATAGTCTTTCAAAATTGAGCTGCATCCCGAGACTTAAGCTTAAATCCTAATTTTAAAGGTGTAAAACTCAAAGATTGTAACAAGACAGAGGTTCTAAAAGCTTCTGGAGCACAGCACTTAGAAACTGCAGAGTATGCAGTGTTACTGCAGTGTTTAGAACTTTAAGCAGGTCTTGGAACTGGGAAGACTAGGATTGCCCAGGATCAGACCTGAGGCTGGACTGGATAGAGCAATGTCTCTGTGATTGCCCTAAGGCAGACAAAAGGAGTGTGGGTCTCTACTCTGGGAAGAGGTGGCAGGGGAAGTAGATTAGGAATTGCTTCAGAAACTGTCGACTAAGTAGTATATTTTTGTTTTCCTGTACTAAACTCCGATGTGTTGACTAGGGTCTTAAAACTCAGCCTGCAAAATGTGTTTTTGTTTTACCATCGAAAAAAAAAAAGAGGCATTTTTGTTATCTGACCTCACCAGAGCTGCATCCTTTTGCTGCTGCTGCTTTTTAATGATCATTTTAAAGTGATTAACAGTGCCTGGAGCCATGACAGACTGACTTCCTGAGCTGAACTTATACATGTCTGGATTTGCAGGAGGGAGTTCCTGATGAGAGAGTTTCCTATAAAACAAGGACACTTGGGTCATTGTTTAGAAAAAAATGACTGCATGGAAGAGATATAAGTCATGGATTAGGACAGATGCTCTGGCAGAGAGATATTTACTTGTTTAGGGTTTCTTTTTTTTAGTACCGGAAACTCATTTGTTTGCAATTTCTAAAGACATCAGAACAGCAGTGACTGGCTGTCACTGGTCACATTAATCTAATCTCTAGTTCTATCTTATTAAACTAAAAAAAAAATAATAATAATAAAGTGAAGTGATTGGAAAGACTTTAAAATTAGGTGGGATTGCTGAAAGATTTCATGCAGCGAGAAGCATGACAAAAGCTCACTTATACCATGGAGAAGTAGAGACTTTGAAGATTTTAGTCTCTGAAATAGTGTCCTCGAGTACTGAGTTAAAGAAGAAACAAAAACTCCAATGTTTCCTGTCTACTCAAAAAAGTGGAGACTTATTTTTGACTGATTGCAGGACTCCTGTACTGTCTAATATCAGTATTCATGTTGGGGGTTTCTTAAAGCTTATTTCAAGGGGGAAGTTAAGGATTGTTTTTTCTTATGTTTGTTTATAAATGAATTTTCTCATATTGAAAAGGAATGTGGTCGCTTTTATTTTTTATTTTAAATTTAAAAATAGAAAAAAATATACTTTTATTTTGAATTGAAAAATTAACAGGAAAAAATGGAAAAATAGATAGGAAGGAGAAGAAAATCCAGTCTCTGCATATTTTTGGCCATTTTTCACCCTCCAGTCTATCCACTATTTTCCTTCCACTTCCAGGAACCTTGAAAGAGAATCTAGTGCTCACACGCCTGTACAAACACACCCCCAGATGTATTGGGATGTTGCACTTTTGGACAGGGAGATATGTCTATAAAATCTGAGCTTGTCTCCTGGACACTGATAAGAGCAAATGAAGGAAGGAGACTTCACTTCTTTGTTCCAAGGGGATGAAATTGTAGAAAAAACTCCTATCAAACAGCCAAAGCAGTACTGATGTGGTAGGCATCAGTCATCCACATGTTAGATACCTGGTGCCATTTGGAACATGTAAAGATATCTCATGTGGCTGATTTGTATCATTCCAGAATGCCACAGGTCTTCTTTAGGTTTCCTGCATCATCTCCACCAAGACCACGTTTATGTCTTAGATATTTCAAGCAGCTTTAGGTACTTCTGTGCAACTGAATCTTGACTGTTATTTCTAAAATTCTACCCTGAGCTTGTCTTTAGACACCAGATACAGATGCATGTCTTGATTAGCACTTGTAAACCACTTACTTTTCATTCTATTGAGCAGAGCAGGTATTAGCCTCTTTAGGTTTTTGTTAGAGATCTCAGTACAAAATATCTTTGAAAATCAAATCAAAGTTTTTACTTAAGTGTTTACACCCCCCCAGTCTGTAATCCCTATTTAATACTTACAACATCAGATTTTAACATACTAGAAAATTCATCAAATGAAATAATTGTATTCGTTATATTTTTCAAAGCAGCTGTCCCATCATTTTGTTATCTTTGATGGTCTTTATTATGTCCAGTTTTAGATGCTGATTGAACTTAGGACTTAACATACATAAGAAGATCCTCTGAAACAAAAGGGAGAAGCTCTATGTTACTTTGGTGTCTAAGCAGAGTTTGACTGTCTCAAACCGAGCAGAGCTCATAGAATAATCATGCTGTAGTTGTTGCCCAAACAGCAAGGTCGGCTGCTATGTAGCTTAATATCTATCTATGTCATACGCCAAAGTGTTTTTTATGAAACCCGAAAGTCCCCAGGGCAGGTGGCAGCTAGTGAAATCTAACTCAGATAGACCTATTTATATTATTTAATGACCTTTCAGACTATGATAGATTTTTCTGCATGAGTTAGTTTTGTAAGGGAGCCTGCTGGAATTAAAACCAAATGTCGTCACTTCAGTTTTGTTTCTATATTTGTCAGTGCTTCTCTTATGTACATGGAACTGATAGATTTCTGTAAGTCATAGAATTATAGGATATCCCAAGTTGGAAGGGACTCATAAGGATCATCAAGTCCAACACCTGGCTCCAAACAGGACCGTGCAAACATCATACCATATGTTTGAGAGTGTTGTCCAGGGGCTTCTTGAACTCCAGCAAGCTTGACCACCTGCCTTGGGCAGCCTGTTCCATGCCCACCACCCTCTGGTGCAGACATCACTGAGAGAGGCTGCAGTGAGATCATCTGGATGAGATAGAGTATTTTTTCATAGAATCACAGAATGGGTAAAGACCTTAAAGATCATCTAGTTCCAACCCCCTGCCTTAAGCAAGTTTGCCACCCACCAGCTCAGGCTGCCCAGGGCCCATCCAACCTGTCCTTGAATGCCTCCAGGGATGGGACATCCACAGCTTCTTTGGGCAGCCTGTTTCTTCCTAACATCTAACCTAAATTCCCTCTCTGTTAAAGCCATTCCCCCCTGTCCTATTACTATCAAAACATAGAAGAGGTCAGTTCCCTTCTGGCTTATAAGCCCCCTTCAAGTACTGGAAGGCCGCAGTGAGGTCTGCCCAGAGCCTTCTCTTCTCCAGGCTGAACAAGCTCAACTGCCTCAATGTTTCTTCGTAAGAGAGGTGCTCCAGCCCTCTGATCACCTTTTTGGTCCTCTGAACCCACTCCAACAGCTCCACATTCTTCTTGTGCTGGGGGCCCCAGGCCTGGATGCAATACTCTGCAAAGGGCCTCACAAGGGCAGAGCAGAGGGGGACAATCACATCCCTCTCTCTAATGGAGATCACATCCCTCTCCCTCCCTTGATGTCACCCAGAATACAGTTGGCCTTTCAGGCTTCAGTTACGTACTGCTGGCTTGTGTCCAGCTTTTCACCCACAAGGACCCTCAAGTACTTCTTCACAGAGCTCCTCTCACTGAATTCTACTTCCAGTCTGTATGTGTATCTAGAATTGGCTGACCCAACTGCAGCACTTTGCATTTGGCCTTATTGAAACTCATTAGGTTTGTGTGGGCCCACTTTTCAAGTCTGTCCAGGCCTCTCTGGTTGGCATCCCCCTCTCTGTTGTGTCAGCTGCACCACTGAGCTTAGTGTTAACAGCAGACTTACTGAGGATACACTCAGTCCCACAGTCAGTGGCACTGACAAAGATGTTGAAGAGCACTGGTCCAAAGATGAAACCCTGAGGGACACCATTCGTCACCAGCCTTGCCCTAGACATAGAGCCATTGACTACAATCCTCTGGCTGTGACCATACAACTGATTATTTATCCGTTAAATAGTTCTTCAATCTGAATTAAAATAGAAAATAGACGGTGTGGAGGACTGGTCGGTGCAGCATGCTATGTGCAAAATTTCAAGTGGGAAGTGCTTCAGTAATATGAAAGGTAACAGAATCCCCTCTAATATCAGTGTAAATATTGTCATTGCCAAAGCTCTTTACAATTAAAATTCTTACTGACTCATGTAGTGGCAAAAATGGTTATGGATCTAATGATCCAGAATTTGAGCATGTTACTTAACAAATGTATGCCAACAACTGTTTGTGTCCATTAGACTTAATACCTCTATAAATCTGGAGATGATGACAATGACTGATTTCAAAGCAATACTGGTAGCATCTGTGAAATTGCACAGAAGTCAGCAAAAAGTTTTCAGCAAGGAGTAAAAAGGGAATTGTGGTAAACAGGGGATTGAGTTTTGAAGATCATCACGTCATTCTTGATGACAAAGGCATTTTTCATGTAAAATCAATTTGCTGATGTCAAAACATAACAGAAATCTACTGCCACTAAGGGTGGAATTGAAAGTAGCCAATTCAGCAGAAACAGATCTAGCAGGCTTCGGTAGATTATTTTTCCTGTTGAAATAGACCATACCAGTGAAAGTAGGAATCAGTCACAGACTCCATAGTCACCAGAGTGGAACTGAAGCTCCATCATATATGTCTTTCAATTGCATACGTCTTTGAATGTAGTTAGGTCATCTACTATGTACATTAGAACAACAATGGATTTCTTCTGCTGAAATCTGTTTCTGCCATCACACACTGAGAAAAGACCAATTGTCTAAACAGTGATGGAAAATATGGTTACAGAGTTATTGAATAAGGAAGTCAGACAAAGCAGGGAACCAATTAACTGTTGTCCAAAGCACAGATATTTGTATTGTAGAATCATGAGTCTGACTGCCATGCCAACTTAAATTTCCCATGCTGACACTATAGGGTAGATTGACACAAAAACCAAACAAGCCAGAAACCTTTAGAGAGAGAGTAAACAATGCAAGCGTAGCTGAAACCGATCATCTCAGAGTTTCTGTTTGTGTTATTAGTAAAAAGAGTGCAGATCAAAGAAGAGGTGGTGTTAGCAGATATTAGCAGAGCCTGCAGAAATAAGCCAGTTAGTAGTGCATACCCACGTGCTATGGATGGATAATATGACTTCCCTATGTCATATATGAATTCCTCGGCTTCAGGCTATTCAAAGGTAAGAATAAGGAGATGAAATTTGCAAATAATTTCATGAAGAGGCAAATGTGTGGTGTTTTTGTGAAGACTGTATCTCAGCAACAGGTATGAATCTATCCGTCATTCCTACTGTATCAGACAGTTGGACCAGATACACTGGAGTAACATAGCATGTTCTGTTGCATTTAATGCATGTAGAATATTGATTGGCCAAAAGTAAGAATGTGAATAGAGGATACCTTTGCTAGATTTTTCAGAAATTACAGTGGTTCGCATGCCTTATGTTAATCCCTAAAACTGCAGTCAAGATGAGTAATTGTTTCTTCTGTGCAAGAAAATGGTTAAACTTGAAAACTTCAATCATTCAAAGCCTTTCTATTTTGTTATGCAATGTATGCAAACTACCTACCTGCAATGTGGACACCAAGGCTGCAATGTGAATCCACTGTGCTGGGTTTTGCTAGTTGTTGTTTGGTAGCACGGGTATTTGGTCATCTATCAATTTATCAGAACAGCAAAGTTACCTTGGATCCTATAAAGTGTGAATTTGCTAACTCCTGCTGGATTTAGTGCCTGTAAATGCATGAGAAGGGGATTAAGTTCTCAAGAGATGCACAAGATAGTGATTCATGAAAGGCAGGTCCTGCTTAACCAACTTGATTTCCTTCTGTGATTGAGTGACCCACCTGGTGGATGAGGGAAAGGCTGTTGATGTAGTCTACATAGACTTCAGCAAAGCCTTTGACACTGTCTCCCATGGTATAGAGAAGCTGGCAGCCCTGGCTTGGAGAGCTACAGTCTTTGCTGGGAAAAGAGCTGGCTGGATGGCTAGGCCCAGAGAGTGGTGGTGAATGGAGTTAAATCCAGCTGGCAAGTAATGACTAGTGTTCCAAAGGGGAACCAGAGGCGCTGGGGCCTGCCTTTTTTAGTATCTTTACTGATGACCTGGATGAGGGGATTCAGTAAGTTTGCAGATGATACCAAGGTGGAAGGAAGAGTTGATCTGCCTGGGGGTAGGAAGGCCCTGCAGAGGAATCTGGACAGGCTAAATCACAAGGCTGAGGCTAGTGGGATGAAGTTCATCAATACCAAGTGCCAGGTCCTGCACTTTGGTCACAACAACCCCAGGCAATGCGACAGGCTTGGGGCAGAGTGGCTGGAAGACCTTGAAGAAGAAACAGACCTGGGGGTGTTGGTTGACACTCAACTGAACATGAGCCAGCAGTGTGCGCAGGTGGCCAAGGAGGACAATGGCATCCTGGCTTGTATCAGAAGTAGTGCTGTCAGCAGGAGCAAGGAATTGATCATCCCTCTGTACTCAACACTGGTGAGGCCACTCTTTGAGTACTGAATTCACTTCTGGGCCCCTCACAACAAGAAAGACATTGAGGCCTTGGAGTGTGTTCAGAGAAGGGCAACAAAGCTGGTGAGGGGTCTCAAGCACAAGTCTTACAGGGATTGGCTGAGGGAATTGGGATTTTTTAGTCTGGAGAAGAGGAGACGCAGAGGAGACCTTACTGCTCTCTACAGCTACTTAAAGGGAGGTTTTGGTGAGCTGGGGGTTGACCTCCCACATAACTAGTGATAAGATTAGGGGCAATGGCCTTGAGTTGCGCCAAGGGAGATTCAGGTTGGATGCTAGGAAAAACTTCTCCAAGAGAGGTCAGGCACTGGAATGGGCTGCCCAGGGAGGTAGCAGAGGCACCATCCCTAGAAGTGTTCAAGAAATGTTTACATGTTGTATTGAGGGACATGGTTTAGTGGCAAAAATATTGGTCATAGGTGGATGGTTGGACTGGATGATCTTGGAGGTCTTTTCCAACCTCAGTAATTCTGTGACTTTGTGATTCTGTGAAAATACACATTTTCATTGAAGAAAACATTGGTGACAAAGGAGAATGTTTATCTTTTAAACTCTGAAGAGAAGAATAAGAATTATGATGATTTTAAAAATTCGTATCTAGAGTTATCAGAAGCATTTGGAGCACATTTAAACTACTTTTATAAGGAAAAATTTTGGACACTTTTTGGCACATTTGAACAGTGATAACTTAATTCCTTATCTGCACTAAGAATTTCTATTTTGATCAATAAGTAGATAAAATGTGTCCTATCATACAAAAGAGTATTTCTTACCATATGAAGTGTCATTGTGACAAATAAAATTGCTACTGCAAGTCTTCAGCAAAGATGTTAGTAATTAAACCAAACCTATAAATGTAAAAGTATTGGAAACACTATTACATTTTGCCAGCTGATGCCAACAGCTGAAACTTATGAATGTGACTCTTTGATAATGCAGATATCATCTTGTATCTTTCTCTCTTTTTCCGAAGTGTTTCATAACAGTAGCTGAGGCTCACCTGCCTGGCTTGCAGCCAGCACAAGTGAGGGTAGATGGCCAAAAAGGAAATGTTCCCAGTTCTTGTATGCACCTGGTAAGTGGATTCCCAGGAGATAAAATTAGAAATAGAGCTGGTTGGGAATTTCCCTATAAAAGAGTTTCTTATAAAAAAAATATTTTGCTGAGATGAAAACTTCGTGTGAAGTTACATTATGCTCATGACAGGAAAGGTTTCTATGAGAGAAATGAATTTTTCTCATGTACTCATTCTCTTACAGTCTATGTGAGTGTCTTAATTACTGAGCTATGATGTATTTGGTGTTGGGAATTCTTGCTGTTACTCCTGCTGGAAGTGTTCCATTTTGTATCAGTACAATTCTTCTGGATCAGGGATTTGATTTCTTTCAATCTGTATGACTACTTTTTTTCCTGGTCCAGTGAACACCACCTCCTTTAAAAAAAAGGAAGGAAGGAAGGAAAGAAGGAAGGAAGGAAGGAAACAATAAGCAAAATGCTATCTATGGTCTTGGCTTCGGTCCAAAGGGAACAGAAAAATTGGACTTCTTCACAGAATTCATTCTCAGACCCTTTGCTACAGAACATGGGGATCATTTCACAAGCATTCAGAATTTAACTGTAGAGCAGTAAGCTGATGGCTGAGATATCCTGATGACATGCCTTTCAGCAATTAGTAGCAGGAACCCACCACACACGTGCAAGAGTTCTCTGAGAAGCTAATGAGGTACTGTCTTTTTTTTTTCTTTTAAGATTCACCTGTGCCCTATCTGTGCTGTGATTTATCCTCCCAGATGGACAGGATAGGTCCTAGACCATATGGTAAGCACAGAGACACAAAGTAAAGCCTGATGAGGTACAGGGGCTGCCTGAGTTCAGGGAGCAGGTACCAAAGAGAAAGGGATTAGGGTGATGGGCCATTACTTCCAGGCAGATGGCCTGGGACCACCATCCCCTGGAGAAGAGGGCAGGAGGGAGGGAGGGAGGGC